>JARBWK010000003.1:13652852-13912852 GCA_030556195.1 Anolis apletophallus | reverse complement strand
ATAGAAGAAGGGAAGAAGGAAGATAGGAAGGAAGGGAGAAGGAAGGGAGGGAGGGGAGGAGACAGGAAGGGAAGCATAGAAGGAGGGAAGGAAGGTAGGATGGATGGATGGAAGGAAGGGAAGGAGGGGAGGAGAAACAAGGAAAAAGGAAGGATAGAGGGAAGGAAGGAGGGGAGGTAGGAAGGAGAAAGGAAGGATAACAGGAAGGGAGGGAGGGGAGGATACAAGGAGGGAAGGAAGGTTGGATGGATGGATGGAAGGGAATACTATTTCATTTTCTCCTTCCTTCTTTGCCTCTTTCCTGCCTTTCCTCCTCCTATTCATTCCTTTCTACTTTCTCTCATTCCTTCCTTCTGTACCTCTTTCTTTCCTTCCTATTACTATTACTGTTGTTGTTGCTGTTGTAATTAAGCAGACCTTCTCATTATTTAATTTTCCATACCACCAGACTACGCCACAGCAAAATGTGGCCGGGTACAGCTCGTATATTTATAAGAAATGAAAAGGAACCACCACCTAGTCCAAGTAGTCCTGAAAGATGTCCATTGAATCACGGTTCAAAGACCACAAAGGGGAATCTACTACTGGCTAAAGCAGTCTATTCTACCTGTCCAACAGTTCTTACAGTAAAGAGATTCTACACAATGTTCAATTGGAATCTGTTCTCTTGCAATTTGCTTTCTTCAAAGTACAATGTGGTAACAACACAGAGAAATTCATTAGACCTGAATTGGATCAAATGTTCATATGTATTTGATACCAACTAAACCCAGGCCCGGATCATGGCCTTTTGGCGCCCTAGGCCAAAGGCTCTGCCCCTGCCCCTGGCTCCGCCCCGCCCCCGGCTCCACCCCCACCTCCTCGCTGGCACGAGGAGGAGGGGGAGGAAGGAAAGCCCCACCCCCAGAGCCGATACTGCTAAGCGCTGCCCTGGGCAACCCCCATTGGCTGCCGCCACCGCGCTACCTGTTCCTGCTTCTGCTATGCTTAGCAGAAGCAGGAAAAGGTACCGAGGCAGCGGCAGCCAATCGGGGGCGCCTGAGGCGGTGCTTAGCTGCTAAGCGCCGCCCCGGGCAACCCCCGTTGGCTGCCGCGCTACCTGTAGCAGAAGCAGGAAAAGGTACCGAGGCAGCGGCAGCCAATCAGGGGCACCTGAGGCGGTCCTTAGCTGCTAAGCGCCGCCCCGGGCAACCCCCATTGGCTGCCGCCACCACACTACCTGTAGCAGAAGCAGGAAAAGGTACCCAGGCAGCGGCAGCCAATCGGGGATGCCTGAGGTGGTGCTTAGCTGCTAAGCACCACCCCGGGCAACCCCCATTGGCTGCCGCCGGTTGCCATTTTGAACAAAAAATTATTTTAAAAAAAATTTAAAAAATATTTTTTTAATTGGGGGGTCCACATTTGCCACTCCCCAATGGCTGCCACCCTAGGCCATGGCCTAGGGTGGCCTTATGGGTGATCCGGGCCTGACTAAACCTACTATAGTGTCAATGATCCAATATAATCCCTGACTTTGAAATAAAAGCTTCCTCCTTCCTTGTCGTGGATTTTATAATATTGGTGTAGTTAGCAGGATGTTTAGGCATTCTATTGAGCATGTTATGAATGCAATAAAGAGGAAGAGAACATTTTATGCCAGTTTGCTTAGTTGAATGAACAGTTACAGTTCTGATTTGTACTCATTTGTATAACATACGGTCATTTTCTGACAGTTGTAAAAATCGAGAGTGTATCTCAAGGGATCTATGGAAATTTGGAAATGTAATAAAGTTCTGATATTCAATATAAAGAGGTATGTAGCTATGAAGAGAATAGATCAGATTGGAGCCTGTCTCTTGGCAAGTAGGTGGAATGCTTTTTTTTTAGTTTTTAACTATCTGTATCATTGTTTTCAACTTTTCACCTGATTATGCTCAGCATTTTTAATAAGTGAATGGTATGAAAATTTGTCATGAAACTAAAATAATTTGTCATGTATTCGGATAAACTTACATTTGTTTCTGCATCAATTGATATGCAAGGAATTTTCCATGTTATTATATTCTAGATCATTGTAGCTGTTATTTAACATGCACAGTTTTCCATAGTTTTCCAAAGCATTGTTATATCTTCTATTCCAGCAAACTGTACTATAAAAATGAAACCAGGGCTGGTCCTACAGGTAGACCAAGGAAGCGGCCGCATGGGGCGCCATCTGGGCAAGGGCGCATTCCCCCGCCTGCCAGACAGCGTCCAGCCTCCCTCCCTCTCCCTTTCTCCCTCTCCCAGAGCATGCGCACAACCACCGCCCCCCTCACTGTCCCTGGGCTGCGCATGCGGCCAGCCGTCTCCACCAGAGCGGCTCCTCAGGCGGGAAGCCACCAGCCGGGCGAAGGTGCGAAGCCACCCGCTCAGATTGCGGGGCCCACGACATGAGGGGGGCAAAGGCGGCTCCATAATAATGCGAGTCACGGACCCGAGATGCCCCGAGTCGCTGCTGCTGCCACTGCTGCCGCCTCCACCATGTCCCCCCCGGTCTCGGCGGCCGCCCTGGCCAGCAGCACCAGCGAGAGAGGCAGCAGCACCTCTGTGCCTCAGGAAGAGGAGGCGGAGGAGGGTGCCCGCGAGGAGGTGAGGCCAGGCGGGGCTTGCCTCCCTTCCCTTCCCTTGGCTTGCTTTCTTTCCCTTCCTTGGCTCCCTCTAGGACCCCCTTCTCTCTTGGAAGAGCAGCAGCAAAGGGATAGATGGATGGGGCGGGCGGGCCTTTCTCCCCTTCTCGAGACTCAGGGGTCCCAGGGAGTTTGTTCTCTCCCCCCCCCCCTTCATAAGGTCCTTAGGCTATGGCAGGTGCCTCTCCAAACTACAACTCCCAGGGCCCCGTGGCAGTTAAGCAAGGCCAGGCTGCATTCATTCATTCAGCAGTGTAGATGTGCCGATTGCAATACTCACACTTGCTTCAAGCAGACAAGGGTTCTCTCTCCCCCCCCCCCATCTTGGCTGCTAATTTGGTTTGTTAAGAAGCGCCCAATGAGGAGGGCGCCAAAATAATGTTTTTTTGGGGGCAAAATAATGTTCGCTTACCATTTAAAATTACCTTAGACCGCCCCTGAATGAAACAGAACATTATCTTAAATTAATTTATTTCAAGATTCTTTCCCAATTGTTTAAACAAAAAGGCATGCATTTCTGTGTGCAATGGAATAAACTTTTTACAAACATATAGTACTTGGATCACTGTGGTGGCGCAGCGGGTTAAACCGCTGAGCTGCTGAGCTTGCGAACCGAAAGGTCACAGGTTCGAATCTGAGGAGCAAGGTGAATTTCCACTGTTAACCCCAGCTTTTGCCAACCCAGCAGTTTGAAAACATGCAAATGTGAGTAGATTAATAGGTACTGCTCTGGTGGGAGGATAATGGCACTCCATGCAGTCATGCTGGCCACATGACCTTGGAGGCATCTACAGACAATGCCAGCTCTTCAGCTTAGAAATGGAGATGAGCACCAACCCCCAGAGTCGGACACGATTAGACTTAATGTCAGAGGGAAACTTTTACCTTTTACTTAGGTGTTTTAATTCTTATATTACATGTTTAAAATGTTTTTTTATTGTATCTTATGATGAATTGTCCCATTGATTTTATACTTTGTTGATTGTAATTTGGTGTACGTTTTTAAGGCATGGAATTTTGTCACTATTTCTGTGTAAACCGCTTTGAGTCCCCCCAGGGGAGAGAAAAGCGGTATATTAATACTGTAAATAAATAAATAATAAATAAGGTATATTGTGCTCGTATTTCCCCACTGTGTCGAAAATCAATAGGATGGCATCTGTTTACAGTCATTCCCTCCATATTTGTGGGTTTGACTTTTATGGATTTGATGATTCAAACATTTGTTTTTAAATGTTCTCTTTGGGAATCTCTAAATCCTCCAGTGAGACTCAGTGGACAACTTCCTCCAGACATGTTGGAGAACCTAGAGATATCTATAGAGAACACCACTTTAGAAATCTCTAGATCCTCTAATGTTATTCCATGGGCAGCCTCCAACAGAAGTTGACAGTGGAGTTGTCTAGAACAGTGTTTTTCAACCTTTTTTGAGCCGCGGCACTTTTTTACATTTACAAAATCCTGGGGCACACCACCAACCAAAATGTCACAAAATGACACTCTAACACAGTAATACATATAGTTAATATGTTTTTAAATGTATTTATACACTCAGTGTGAAACCTGGGCCTGTTTAGATGAACACAACATAGATATCCTGGCAGGAATGGCAGAAAGACACAAACTTCCCACACAGAACTCCCATAACCAAGAGAAAGTGCTATAAGAGTTTGGTGGGCATTGACCTTGGGTTTTGGAGTTGTAGTTCACCTATATCCAGAGAGCACTGTGGACTCAAACAATGTTGGATCAGGACCAAACATTGCATGAATACTCAATATGCCAAAATGTGAACACAGATGGAGTTTGGGGAACATAGACCTTGACATTTGGGAGTTACAGTTTCTGGGATTTATAGTTAACACACAATCAAAGAGCATCCTGAACTCTTGCAACAATGGAATTTAACCTAACTTTGCATATTGAACTCTCATTACCAACAGAAAGTACTGAAAGGGTTTGCTTGGGAATTGACCTTGAGTTTGGAAGCTGTAGTTCACCTACACCCAGAGAGCACTGTGGGCAGGAGGGGGAAGAAAGGGTATTGGAGGTTCCGTTTTCCCACGGCACACCTGATGATCGCTCATGGCACACTAGTGTGCCACGGCACACTGGTTGAGAAACACTGGTCTAGAAGACTTAGACATTCATAGAAAAGTGCTTCTTCGAGTAAAAACAGTAGCAATTTATTTATTTACAGGTTTTCATGTTCATGGTGCTCCTGTGCCTACATCCCAGGAAAAGTGGAGGGCTGATGTACTCATTGCACACTACAAAAAGAATCTTGATTTGATTATATCTGTACTCATTTCAAAGTTGTACCTCACAGTGATGTTTTTATAAATATGTATGTTTCTGGGGTGAGTTTGAAGTGGTACTACAGGCAAAACAACACAGTAGCTCACTAGGACAAACTGAATACAACACAATGCTAATTCCCAGTAGATTTCAGGGTTGGAAACAATGACGTGACGCTAAAGAAACACTGGTCTATTGCGAAAATATCAAAATTGTATTAATATCAAAATAGTATTGAAGTGCGTGGCAAGCAAGAGTATAATATCACACAATGTTATATATTCATTCCAGGTAATACCAACACACTATATTTCAAACATGTATTTTACCATGAAGAATAATAACACATAGCAGGTTAAAGTGGCCCAAACAAATATACTGGGCAAAAGCGACGCAAATGCAAAGTCCACATGAACCCTTAACAAAGTCCGGAGCCAATTAACTCACGGACAGGAGACCCCGTCCTTGGGGGAGCCAAAAATGGTAGAAGAGCTGGTACAACGCCGGCTGGACAGGTGCCTACGGCTGGAAGTACTGTGATGACGCCAAAATGGCCGTTTCGCGCAGAAACGCTTCCTCAGGGCGCTCGATCTTCAGACCGCTCCTCCCTGGGTTTGTAGTCCATAAACATCGATAGGGGTCTTTACAGGAGGTATTTGCATTTCCGCACTACAATGGCATCATTGAAGCAAAAAGTCCTCCCAGGCTGAGAGCAAGGTGAAGTGGAACATGAATTTAGGGTGGTCTTGCCCTAATGGGCAGAGACCCTAGGTTACTCTAAAGCAAGGGTCCTTCGTGGAACCCTTGGTGAGCAATTTGGAAGAGCATATTTCCCTTTCCCCAAAGGTAGATTCTCACCAAGATCCGGAAGTGTGCCCATGAGAGAGTTCTAACTCAGCTGAGAAGGATGACAGCTGCGAATTCCTGATGTCCCCAAGGCAGACATAAGTTTATTTCAAAAATACATGCCATTTTACCATGTTACAGAGCTGTCCGATTCAAATCTCCCGCCCGCCCCCAACCGGCTGTGCTAATGGGAAGAGAGGGACAGAAACAATGAAGCCAGGGCTTTGGGGATGGGATTATAATGTGTAAATGAATGTCCGAACAGTGAGACGAGAACTCCTGCGTTCTCCAAATCTCCCTTGTTTATTGTCCTTGGTTTGCAATAAACATTTCTTGGCTGTGCCAACAAAAAGTCCGGGATCTGTCATTTCCTGCTGGCCATGACATCTGCAGGGTGCATCCTTCAGAGTTGAGGAGGGTAAATAATGGTATTGTGGCCATTTTCTGAGTTCCCTACGCTCAAAAGGTATGGCCCATTAGGTAAATAAAATAATCTGCCAGGTGATCTTTAGTTCTTTGATAGGTGACTCAAACATCAAAGTCCTGTGGATCTGGCCATTACCATTGGCCTACAGTCATTCAAAGAGGATACTGGATGTTTTCATAGTGAGTCATCTGCTTGGTCAACAAAGCGGCTAGCTAATCCCCAGAGGGTGAGGATTTAGCTGGTTAATATTTTAAAGGTACATATAAACTTATAGGGGAAAAATGGGAAAGGAAAACACGCAGGGAAAATACACTGACATTTTGGGGAAAAGGAATATCATCTCACATCTGTCCAATATAGTTGCAGGAGAGGGATTTATCCTCTAGCACAGTCTTTCTCAACCAGTGTGCCGTGGCACACTAGTGTGCCGTGACAGACCTCCTGCTGTGCCTTGAGAAAAGCTCTCTGCCCCCCTTCCTCCCCCCTCCTGCCGAACTCCTACTGCTTAGGGGAGGAGGAAGGGCCGGGCAGTGGCGAAGAAAAAGAAGAAGGGACCGGGGCGCCGCCTCCTTTGGCCATTTCCCCAGCCAGCCTCCAATCCGCCATGACTCCCACCATGACTCTCGCCCTCGCTCGCTGAAGCCGCGTGGAGGAGGAGCCCCACCCACTGAAGCCTGTCCACTGCTCATGCTCCTCCTCTGTAGGAGAGCTGAAGCTGGGGGGAGGGAGCGGGGCATGGTGCGGCCTGGCTCTGTCCCTTCCCCCAGCTTCGGCACTCCCAGCAGCTGCTCCAGCCTTGAGGGGACAGTGTCAAGCCAGGATTGTGCTGGCTCTGCCACCGCTGGCTTGGCACTGCCCTCTCAAGGTTGGAGCAGTTGCTGGGAGAGGTGAAGCCGGGGATAGGGGGCGGGGCATGGTGCAGCCTGGCTCCGCCCCCTCCTCCTGGCTTTGGCACTCCCAGCAGCTGCTCCCAGCAGGCCACCAACCCCAGCCGTTCTTTATTGTGTTAGAGTGTCATTTTGTGTCATTTTGGTTGGTGGTGTGCCCCCGGATTTTTTTAATGTTAAAAGTGTGCCGCGGCTCAAAAAAGGTTGGGAAACACTGCTCTAGCAGGCATGGAAATGAAAGGATAGAGATAGCTGGAGGTATTTTGAAGCTTAGTCCCAGCCTTTGTGCTAAAGATGCCAGACCACATAGAGCATGCAGGAACGTTGGAACTCCCTGCTGCAGGTCAAACCAATTCAGATGCAGAGGGGGGGGGTCTTCTGGGGTCAGATTATCTATTGAAAAAGCTGCAATCATTGGCAAACTTCATTCGCTTCAGTTCAGAAGTTCCAGAATTAAGGAGTTTGATAAAAAAAAACATCCTCTCAGGGCATTTCCAGACAGGCCCAAATTACAGGTTTTAGTCAAAAACTTAAGATGTGAATATGTGAATCATTGTATAAGTAATGTTCCTTTAATTCTATAATTTCTCTTATTTAGCGACATTGTGATACCAGAATCATTCCTTATTATGAAGTTATTTGGTATTCTTTCCTTACTCATCTCCTCGGGCTTCTTCGCTGCTGAAGGTAGGAATTTATATAAATAAAAATGTAATGTTCGTTTGTGGGATTAACATAACTCAAAAACCACAAGGCGAATTGACACCAAATTTGGACACAATACACCTCTCAGGCCAACAAGTGGCTCTCATAAAATCACTGAAAAACACAGCGGAAGGGACTTAAAAAGCCAAAAAAATTACAATGCATGCACAAAACCACATATATACAAATATACACATATATACAAACACAAAACATATACACAGACTGGGCCACAGCAGCATGTGGCAGGGGACGACTAGATATTTATATGAAAGGAGGGGAAAGCCATGTGTCTTGTTAAACAAAATCCAGTGTTAGGTACCACTTCCATACTGCTTTATAGTAATTTTCTTTAATTCTTATAGACATATTTTTAGTAATCTCATACTCCATATCTTTGCCCATTCTTGATTATTTACTTTCCCCCCCCAAGTCTACTTCCCATACTTCCTTCAAATGAACTTATTCCTGTTTCTCCACTTAATGGACTTTAAAATGTTTTGTGTAGTCTTTGTCTTTCTATTTACACAATGTTTGCAGACTCACATGACTTTTCTTCTAGTTTTACATTTTTGTCCCCCCCCCCCCCTCAATCTGAAGACAAGCTTGTATCCATTCTTCCAACTGAGCTATACTTCCAAACATAGGCTGCAAAACTGATGTTTCAACCTGTCTGCGGTAGTCTTTTATTTATTTCACTCCAGATCAGTTGTTGTTGTTGTTGTTGTTGTTGTTGTTCTTTCTCCTTGGAATCCGTTTTCACCCTTGATCAATCTGCCTCACTGTTACTCCTTAAGATTTTCCTGGATTTTCCTATTATATCCTTAAAGTCCAGTTTACCTCTAGTTGTGGTGTGACTTAACTCTTTCTTAAATTGCAGCAATAGGATTAAACACTGGACTGTCGCTAATTACCGGAAGGGCCAAAGGAAAAAACCAAGGTAATTATTTTTTTTCTCATCTGCAAACGCCATACTTTATCCATCTTGAAAACCGAGCGATGTTTCACAGGAAAGCTAAGATGGTTGTTGTTGTTGTTGTTCTTTCTCCTTGGAGTCCGTTTTCACCCTTGATCAATCTGCCTCACTGTTACTCCTTAAGATTTGCCTGGATTTTCCTATTATATCCTTAAAGTCCAGTTTACCCCTAGTTGTGGTGTGACTGAACTCTTTCTTAAATTGCAGCAATAAGATTACACACTGGACTGTCGATAACTAACGGAGGTGCCAAAGGAAAAAAACAAGGTAATTATTTCTTTTTTCTCATCTGCAAATGCCATAATTTATCCATCTTGAAAACCGAGCGATGTTTCACAGGAAAGCTAAGATGGTAAACGGAGATATCTTTGACTACTCATCTTTAACTACTACTGCCTTTTCAAGTGATAAAAAAGTGGTAAATAATAATAATAATCTGAATTCATGAATCACTAAGGCAAATATTAGCTTTTTTCCTTCCTTCTATGGAATATTCTGCAAGATTCTTTGTGGGTTGCTTCTGTTCTACAGTGAGTCTAAAGGAGGGACAATTTTGGCACTAAGGCATCCTCTACGCTGCCTTATTTTCTATTTTTTATTTTATTTATTTACCGCTTTTTTATCCCGTCCTTCTCAACCCCCAAAGAGGGACTCAAGGCACCTTACATTGAGCCCCATTTAGAGGCCATTTCAACAATTACAATAAAAGCACAACATATACATAACATAATAAAGGTGCTCGACCTATAATTGTATGTAGCCTGCTGTCGACCTTTACAGCCCGAAAGACAGTTGCATCTGTCAAGTAGGAGATTAAGGTACCACATTAAGTGGGGAGGCAAATTTTGACTGAATTATGAGGCCATTAAAGAACTCCAGGAACGCTGAGGAATTTGGAAGGATCAACAAGGGGCGCTGGGAACGCTGAGAGATAAGGAGTGCGTCAGCTCCCCCTAGTGACCAGAGTTTGCCTCTTTTCGTCTATATGTGTGTATGTGGAAACGGCAGGGATTGTCTGCTAAGTATGTGTACTCTGAGTCCCCTTCGGGGTGAGAAGAGCAGAATATAAATAAAGTAAATAAAATAATAAAACATCATAATTACAACCAATAAAATCATCAATTAAAATAATAATAATAATAAAAACTTTATTTGTAGCCCGCATCCATCTCCCCAAAGGGGACTCGGAGCGGTTTACATGGGGTTGTGCCCAACAACACATCACAAAAATATCAACATCAAAAAACAATAAACATAATAAAAGCAATAAACACAACAAAATACATTGGTGAAAGCACAGCAATACAATACAAGTGATTCTAAAAACAAAATCGACAGGGCGGGCCACATGAACATATAGGATGTTTAAAAACTCGGGGGAGATAACAGGAGTAGTGTCAAAGACAATGGGTCACATAGGGAAGAGGTTTAAAAACATAAACCAGCCTCATCAGTCTTAAACATCAATCAAGTTCATCCCTTTAAAGTGCTGCTTACATCTATTGACCAAACGCCTGGTCCCAAAGCCATGCCTTTACTTTCTTCTGGAAAGTTAGGAGAGAAGAGATCGATCTTATGTCAGTTGGGAGTGTGTTCCATAGGTGTGGAGCCACCGGCGAGAAGGCCCTGTCCCTCATCCCCGCCAGGCACATTTGAGCTGTCGACAGGAGTGAGAGCAGGGCCTCCCCGGATGATCTTAGCTTTCAAGGTGGGACATAGTGATGGAACTATAGCAGGGCTATCCAACTGGTGGCCCGGGGGCCGTATACAGCCCCCCAGCCTTTTCCCTACGCCCCCCTAAGCTTTTTAATAAAAAATAAAAATTGAAAAATAAAATTTAAATTTTTAAAAAAAATACTTACTTCTGGGTTCGGAGCAAGTATCGCGAGAATATGCAATCTACACGGGATTTCGCTGTCAACGCGAGATCACACCGGCGTTGACAGCGAAATCCCGTGTGGATTGCGTATTCTCGCGATACTCTTCGGCTACTCTACTACTGGATCTCTGAGGCCCACAGACGCGATTAGGACCTTCTTCGACTCAGTCGTCAGTCGTCGCCTCTCTCGTCGTCCGGGTACTCCTGGATCCTGCGCGCTTGGAAAAGGTAGGCTGAAGCAGGGGGCTCCTCAGAAGCTCCTCATTCCCTCCCCCCATCTCCCCTCATGTATTAAATATAAAATTAAATATATTTAAAGATGAAACATTAAACATTAATATATTTAAAGATGAAACATTAAAATAAGGGGGGAGGGGAGGATGGAATTAAATATATTTAATATTAAATAAAAATAAAGGGAGAGGGGAGGATGGAATTAAATATATTTAATATTAAATAAAAATAAGGGGAGAGGGGAGGATGGAATTAAATATATTTAATATTAAATAAAAATAAGGGGAGAGGGAAGAATGGAATTAAATATATTTAATATTAAATAAAAATAAGGGGAGAGGGGAAGATGGAAATAAATATATTTAATATTAAATTAAAATAAGGGGAGAGGGGGATGGAATTAATTATATTTAAAGAAATTAAAATGGAGCTGGGGTGGGTGCCAGGGGTGGAGCCAGGGGCGGAGCCGGGGGCGGGGGAAGACCCTACGGCCCCCCCAGGTCATCAGTGACCGGAATTCAGGCCCCTGGGCCGGTAGAAGTTGGACAGCCCTGAACTATAGGATCTGATCCCAGATTATCTTCTTTAAACTTGATGATATGAGTCTCCACTGCCATATAATCTGGGATAAACAGATAATCTGGGATTCGATCCTGAGATATAGGAGCAATGTGGAAGGGCCCGAAGCCACACCCTCGAAGTGCATGTGCCTCAAGTTGCCTGTCAATATACAGTGACCTCATCAATTTCATAGAGGTTCCTTAGGCAAGAACTAGACAGAAATAGCTTTGCCAGTTCTTTCCTCTGAAATATAATGTATATCATTTGGTAGTTATTTTCAGTCTTCCATCCAAGTAATATTTATTTATTATTTATTTATTTACCTTTTTTATATCCCGCCTTTCTCTACCCCGAGGACGACTCATGGCGGTTTACAATCACACCTCCATAGTGCCTTCAAACATAAGTTAAACATTAAAACATAATAAGCAGAATAAAAATATATTTCAATGAATCACCTCATCCAGAGTCATAGTCTAAAGGCCAATCCACAGTCAAATTGCACATATTCCATACTAACATTCCTGCACTGCTCTATTTTTCAACGTCTGCTTCCAGAGCCAGGTTTTGATTCTCATTCTATACACTAAGAGGGAGGCTGCTGCCCTGAAATCGCTAGGGAGAGAGTTCCACAACTGAGGGGCCACCACTGAGAAGGCTCTGTCTCTTGTCCCCTCCAACCACGCTTGCAGAGAAGGTGGGACCAAGAGCAGGGCCTCCCCAGATGATCTTAATCTCTGTGATGGTTCATAGGAGGCAATACGTTCGGAGAGGTAGGTTCTACTAACTAGAGGTGATGCTACAGAGTTCAGAATCAGAGTATCTGGTGCCTTTGAGATATTTAGGTCTTTAAAAACATATGCAATTTTTTTAAAAAAACACAGCAAATCCCGGAATCCCATAGGATGGAGCCATGGCAATTAAAGGATTGTTACATTGCTAGAATTTTATAGTGCTGATGGTATTTAAATTCTCTTGGGGGAAATAAGTTTGGCTTAATAGATAAAAGTGTTCACCAGATCTTAGGAAAGTGTTCTTTCCCCCAAAAGTTGCTTTGCTACCTAAAAGTTGATAAGGGATTGACAGGGACTCAAGTCTGTCACCTGAATTAGAATAATTCTTTTTCTTTTGTAGGTTTAAATATGAAATATATAACAGAAGAAGCATGTAGGGATTGGGTTGAACAGTGCGTAGAATCGGAGTGTGTTCGAAACATGATTTTCCATGGGTTGTGTTCTCTTAATCCAGATTGCTGTGATAAGTAATTCCACATTTTATTATTTTTTTATTTATCATGTATGATATTATTATCTATCTATCTATCTATCTATCTATTACATATAATAAAAGTCATTGTTTGCGGGCGGTGGTGCGGCCGAGCGACCGAGCGGAGGGAGAAATATGTGCAAGCGTTTCGATTGGCTGCCACTGTGGGATTATTTGCATAATGAGCTCTGATTGGCCAGCCTCAGAACTCCAACATTCTACGGCCCCAGACAGAGGGGATTGGTTGCCACTGAAATGGTATTTGCATAACATACTCTGATAGGCCAACCACATTCCACCATTGCAAGGTGACTCAGAGGGAAAAGGAAATGCCTCAGGCAGTCACCAACTGCGGCCCACAGCAATGACGGATCACGACTAAACTTGGCAAACAGGGGAACAATGGCCCACTTCACGACCTGGTGTGGTTTAGGGCAGGATGGGCCACGAATGATGGGATTTGCAGTACATTCACCTCATACACTTCCCAAACAACACTGTAGCCCCTAAAAACAGATACCACGCCCAAACGGCCCCGGACAGAGGGGATTGGCTGCCACTGAAATCGTATTTGCACAACGGACTCCAAATGGCCATCCACATTCCAACATTCTAAGGTGACTCAGAGGAAAAAGGAAAAGTCTCAGTCAGTCATACACTGCGGCCCACAGCAGTGACGGATCGGGACAAAAATTGGCAAACAGGGGCCCAATGGCCCACTTCACAACCTGGTGTGGTATAGGGTAGGATGGGCCACGAATGATGGGAAATGAAGTACCTTCACCCCATTCATTTCCAAAACAACACTGTAGCCCCTATACATCACAGACCAGGCCCAAAATTGACAACAAGGCATCCTTAACTTGATTTTCCTGACTAGGCCTCAGCACATGGGATATTGTTAGGCTCCCTCAACTTGATTTTCCTGACTAGGCCCCCGGGACTCGCAGTACCATCACTAAGTTCTTGAGACCACTGCAAGCCACATAAACATCTAATAGGAACCAACCTTGGCATACAATGCCTTCCTCAAATAACCCGGGCACCGGCGGGTCCTCAGCTAGTTAATAATAATAATAATAATAACTTTATTATTATACCCCACCACCACCTCCCTGAAGGGACTTGGGGCGGTTTACATGGGGACTACACTCAGGAAAAGAGAATAAATCATAGCACAATTAATAGACATTCCATTTCAAGAATTAAAATAATAAAACTGAACAACAGACATCATAACAACATAAAAACTACAATAACCATCAACCAGTAGCTGAGAACAGTGGGCATGTTCAGCTCTAAGAGGGTGGAGCAAGGACAAGTGCAATACAGCTGTAAGGGTGAGGTGGGTAATAAAGTGCTACAAAGCCAAACAATGAGTTAGGGTTGGGGGTAGTCAATACATGAACCAATTAATCAAAGGTATGTTGAAACATCCAAGTTTTCAGGTCTCTACAGAAGGTGGCCAGGGTGGGCGCTAATCTAACCTCCCAAGGAAGAGAGTTCCAGAGTCGGGAGGCCACCACCAAGAAGGCTTGCTCCCTCGTCCCCACCAGCCATGCTTGTGACAGAGGCAGGAGCAAGAGAAGGGCCTCCCCAGCAGCTCTTAAAGCCTGTGCAGATGCAATAGAGAAAATAGGTGGGATCTGAACCATTTAAGGCTTTGTAAGTGATAACATGCACCTTTTTTTTTGTAATAGATTTTTATTGCACATTTTATTATTTACAGACACAGGTTATGGGAGGTGATGGGGGTGGGAGGTGGGGGGGGGGAAACCGGGTTACCAGGTTTGGGGGAGGGGGTGGATGGGGGTTAAAAGTGGCTTCCCAAGAGTATTCCAAGGTGTCCATGAGTATATAGGGTACCTATTATTGAGGACGAGAAGTAATTAATGGTATCCAAAAAGCTTTGTATAGGTTATATTCCATCATATAACCTTCTCTTATGGGTCATTCAAGTCTATGGTGAAGTTATGCTTTTTATTTTGCAAGTAGCTTTTAAAGTTTGTCCAGTCTGTCCTGTTTCTCTGTCCTGTTTCTCATGCACCTTGAATTGGAACCAGAAACTTATCGGTAGCCAGTGGAGCTGTTTAATAGAGGGGTTGTTCACTCCCTATAATTAGCTTCAGTTATCAACCTTGCTGCCGACCTTTGTACCAATTGCAATTTCCGGGCTGTCTTCAAAGGCAGCCCCACGTAGAGCATGTTACAGTAATCCAATCTAGAGGTAACTAAGACATTACCATCTCGTATAACCCAAATGGGGCTCATGAGAAGCCTAAAAAGCAATGAAAATGCAAAGTAAATCCCCATACTTTTGTAAATATATATATATATTTACAAAATTATTTTATTATTTTATTTACAGTATTTCTCCCTCCCCCCGGGGGGGCGGGGCGGACGGACTCAAAGCGGCTACAAAGGCAACAATTCGATGCTACAATATACAATATAAACCAGGGCTGTCCAACTTCTACCAGACCTGTGGCCGGAATTCCGGTCACTGATGACCTGGGGGGCCGAAGGGTCTGCCTCCACCCCCGGCTTCGCCCCTGCCCCAGCTCCGCCCCCGGCTCTGCCCCCTCCCCCTCCCCTTAACATAAGGGGAGAGGGAAAGAATGGAACACATGGGGGGCATACATAAACAATTCCATATATTTAATATTAACATAAGGGGAGAGGGAGAGAATGGAACACATGGGGGGGCATAAATAAACAATTCCATATATTTAATATTAACATAGGGGGAGCCCCTTGATTCAACCTACCTTCCCAAACATGCAGGATCCAGGAGAAGCCGATCCAGGAGACAGGCCGCGACCGACCGAGCCAGGTGCCGAAGAAGGTCTGTGTGGGCCGTAGGGATTCAGTAGCCGAGATTTCGGCAACAGGAGGAGTATCGCGAGACTACGCGAGCCACACAGGATTTCGCTCTCAATGCAGGCGTGATCTCACGTTGAGAGCGAAATCCCGTGTGGCTCACGTAGTCTTGCGATACTTGCTCCGAAACCCAGAAGTGGGTAATTTTTTAATTATTATTATTTTTTTATTATTATTTTTCCATTTTTATTTTTTATTAAAATGCTGAGGGGGCCGGAGGAAAGGGGCTGGGGGGCTGTGTACGGCCCTGGGGCCGCCTGTTGGACAGCCCCGATATAAACCATAAAACATATGAGATTAAATAGTTATCATTAAAATTAAAACACCTAATCAACATTCAAATACGTTATAGCAGTATTCCGTCCACAAAACCTAGATTAGTAAACAGTAAGCCAAATCCTCATCTGTCAGCTTGCCAGTCCAATTCCAGTCCAAATTGCTGGAAAGTATGGGACTTTGCACACACACACACACACAAACACACACACACACACACACTTATTCCATAGAAAGATATCTTGTCAAAAGCTACTCAGTCCCCAACATTCATACTAAATGAATGAAAGAACAACAAGGTAGAACAAGACCAAGGGCACATTTACATAGACACTTAATCCCAGAAGGGTGTGTGTGGGATTAGCCTTGTGTTGGCCACATGGTGCATGGAGCTGGTATGGGTTAACATGACTTTGAACTATATTAACAAAAGTCACAGGTTGTGTCAGAGTTTCTCTGAGAATCCTGAGCAAGCCACAACATAGGCCTATGTAAAGGTTTGTGCTGGTTCCCAAATGGAACAGGATCAAAGTGTTTACATGGCCATTCTGTGTTACCAGGCTTGGGTGGCCTAGGTACATAGGATGTCATCTACCTTCTGCTGGCTGTCCAAACCCCTGACTGGGCAATCCACAGTCTTTCCTTGGCAACAGGTGTGATGTCAGCTAAGCCATTGGAGTGAGAGGAGTAAAGAGAAGGGAGAAAGGTGGGGGGCAGTCACAAAAGAAGGAACCCCAGCCATTTCAAAGCTTGGGTTGCAACAGCAGGACAATCGTCCTGTGGTGCTGAACCTGGTTCAGTGCCACTGCGTGATTTGGACTTTCTCACTTCTGCAGTAGCCTGTGGGCTGGCAGTAAGAACCATCAGGGGGTTGATAGAGGTCAACAGTTTGCATTGGCCCCAGGATACTATGTCCATGTAGAACCACTTCTAGACTTCCTTGATAAGATCTTTTGAAACCTAGGATTTGATGTCCATAAAGCATCTTCTGTCTATAACTGTGGTTCCCAAAGTGGGCGGTACCACCCCCCAGTGGGCGGTGAGATGATCCAAGGGGGCGGTGGGAGGCTCAGGAGAATTTGAGGGACACTGAAGCCCTGTAAGGGGACAATGGCGGGATTCCAACTCGCAAGCGCACGAGTGTGCGTCTGCTAGTTGGAAACCCCATGCAGGCGCTGCCTGGAAACTGCAGCGCACATCCCCTTCCTCTCCTCAACTCTGCCCACAGCGCAGTCCTGTATCCCCTTTCCAATCCAATGAGTCCCTTGGAAGGAAGGGGCGATACGGGACTGTGCCGTGGGCAGAGTTAAGGAGAGGAAGGTGGCACACACTGTGGTTTCCAGGCAACGCCTGCCCAGGGATTCCAACTGGCAGGCTGAGATAGTCGCGTGCTTGCGAGTGTGGGCCTGCTAGTTGGTCTAGCGGAGAAGGAAAGCCTCCGCATATGCAAACACCCCCTGAGTCACTGCAGCGTTTGCAGGCGCCTCCTGGGAGATGGCCGTGGCACGAAGGAAAATGCAAGCAGCTCCCAATTTCCAAGGTACAATATTCTCTATTGCTCAAGTTTAGTTCAATGCCATTGCTGTTGGGAGTTCAAAATGCTCTTTGATTATAGGTGAACTATAAATCCCAGCAGCTACAACTCCCAAATGACAAAATCTTTCCCCCACAACTCCACCAGTGTTCAACGTTGGGTATATTGAGTATTTGTGCCAAATTTGGTCCAGATCCAGGGTTGTTTGGGTTCAGAGTGCTCTCCTAAAGTAGGTGAACTACATCTCCCCTAAATCACTGTGGATTCCTCCCAAACCCCTCCAGTATTTTCTGTTGGTCATGGGGGTTCTGTGTGTCGAGTCTGTCATTCATGGGGTCTCGACTGTGGAAGTCAGAGCTGAATTGGTCGAAGGTACTGCAAATCCCATCATCCGTTGTCCATACTCCCCCCAAACATATTGTTTTTGTGATTAATCACTATGCTTTAATTATGTTCAATTTGTAACAATGATAATACATCCTGCATATTAGATATTTGCATAAGAATTTATAAGAGTAGCAAAATTATTTATGAAGTAGCAACGAAAATATGGATGGGGTCACCACATGTGGAACCTTATTGAGGGCTCACGGCATTAGAAAGGTTGAGAACCACGGCATTAATGCATATATTTTTCAGTTTAATTGCTATTACATTTTTTAAAAAATAATTTCTAGGGGGGCAGTGAGTAATTTTTTTTCTGGAAAGGGGGCGGTAGGCCAAAAAAGTTTGGGAACCACTGGTCTATACCAACTACTAATTCACAGTTATCCTCTTTGGTCTATAGCAGTGCTGTCCAACTTCTGCCAACCCAAGGGCCGGACTTCTGGTGAGTGATCACCTGGGGGGCCGAGTGGCCACGCCCCCTGGCCACGCACCCTGGCCACGCCCCCAGTCACATGGCTCCGCCCCCTCTCCCAAAGCATTACAATAGCCTTGGAAACGGGCGATTTCGCCCGCTTCCGAGGCTGTTGTGACGCTTTGGGAGAGGAGGAGGAGCCACGGGGAGCTCCGCGGCTCCCACCCAAAGCATCACAACAGCTGCTGTGACACTTTGGGGGAGAGGGCGAAGCGGGTGCCAGGGGAAAGGAGGGAGGGAGGACGGGGTCCTGGCAGGGAGGAGGCAGCGGATCGCTGCCCTTCCCTTCCAGGACCCTTCAGTCCCCTCCTCTCCTGGCAACGGCATCCCAAACGGAACGCCGCTGCCAGGGGAAAGGAGGGAGACAGGGACAGGGTCCTGGCAGGGAGGAGGCAGCGAATCGCTGCCCCTTCCCTTCCAGGACCCTTCAGTCCCTCCTTTCCTCCTGGCAACGGCATCCCAAACGGAACGCCGCTGCCAGGGGAAAGGAGGGGAGACAGGACAGGGTCCTGGCAGGGAGGAGGCAGCGAATCGCTGCCCTTCCCTTCCAGCACCCTTCAGTCCCTCCGCTCCCCCCGGCAACGGCGCCCCAACCGGAACGCCGCAGCCAGGGGAAAGGAGGGAGGCAGGACAGGGTCCTGGCAGGGAGGAGGCAGCGAATCGCTGCCCCTTCCCTTCCAGGACCCTTCAGTCCCTCCTTTCCTCCTGGCAACGGCATCCCAAACGGAACGCCGCTGCCAGGGGGAAAGGAGGGAGACAGGACAGGGTCCTGGCAGGGAGGAGGCAGCGAATCGCTGCCCCTTCCCTTCCAGGACCCTTCAGTCCCTCCTTTCCTCCTGGCAACGGCATCCCAAACGGAACGCCGCTGCCAGGGGAAAGGAGGGAGATAGGACAGGGTCCTGGCAGGGAGGAGGCAGCGAATCGCTGCCCCTTCCCTTCCAGGACCCTTCAGTCCCTCCTTTCCTCCTGGCAACGGCATCCCAAACGGAACGCCGCTGCCAGGGGAAAGGAGGGAGGTAGGACAGGGTGCTGGCAGGGAGGAGGCAGCGAATCGCTGCCCCTTCCCTTCCAGGACCCTTCAGTCCTCCTTTCCTCCTGGCAACGGCGTCCCAAACGGAACGCCGCTGCCAGGGGAAAGGAGGGAGGCAGGACGGGAAGAGGAGGAGGAGGAGAGTTCTCCCTCCTCCTCCTCCTCCTCTTTCCCCCCGCCCGCGACCTTGCCCCGATCCCGGCGCCGGCGCACAGGGGGGGAAAGAGAGGCGAAGGAGGAGGCAGCCAGCTGACTGCCTCCTCCTTCGTCCCTCCTCCTCCCCCATGGACGCGCCGTGGCTCGATCGCGAGCCGCAGTGAGGGGAGGAAGGAGGGAGGAGCTGGCTCCCTCCTCCCGGCCCCGCCCCCTCCCCCCGGCCACCATTTTTTTTAAAAAAATTGATTTTTTTAAAAAAAAAATAAAAATGGCGGCCGGGGGCATAGCTGGGGCCGGAGCCAACAGGCTGGGGGGCCGTGTACGGCCCCTGGGCCGCCAGTTGGACAGCCCTGGTCTATAGTTCTATGTTTCACTTTCCAGATATTCTTTGCTTGCAGAGATCCCATAGAACTTTGTCAAAAAAAGGGAGGCCGCTGTGCCATAGCGGAATGTGACAAAGATGCTATTTCCCTTGGAAAGTGTTTTGGGAAAAGTTCATGCTGCAAACGGTGAGTTGAAGGAATTATGGGGTTAAAATACACACATAAGTATACATCTTACTTAGAAGTCAGAAGACAGTATATTGTCAATGGAAAGTCATAGTGCAGAATGTAAACATGCTTTATAGGCTAGTCTCATTAGTCTGGGTTATTTATTTTTGGATGAGGGTGAACAAATTGAAATTGAATCCAGACAAGACAGAGGCACTCCTGGTCAGTCAAAATGCCAAACTAGGCATAGGGTTACAGCCTGTGTTGGACGGTGTTACACTCCCCCTGAAGGCGCAGGTTCGCAGTCCGGGTGTGATCCTGAACTCATCGCTGAGCCTGGAACCCCAGGTTTCGACGGTGACCAGGGGAGCATTCGCACAGTTAAAAGTTGTGCGCCAGCTGCGCCCGTACCTTGGGAAGTCTGACTTGGCCATGGTAGTCCATGCTCTAGTTACATCCCGTATAGACTACTGCAACGCTCTCTACATGGGGTTGCCTTTGAAGACTGTTTGGAAGCTTCAATTGGTCCAACGGACAGCAGCCAGGTTGTTAAGAGGAGCGGCACTCAGGGAGCGTACAACTCACCTATTGCGCCAGCTCCACTGGCTGCCAGTTTACCACCAGGCACAATTCAAAGTGCTGGCTTTAGCCTTTAAAGCCCTAAACGGCTCCGGCCCAGCTTATCTGTCCAAATGCATCTCTCCCTATGAACCATCCAGGTTTTTAAGATCGTCTGGAGAGGCCCTGCTCTCGGTCCCGCCTTCGTCGCAGGCGCGGTTGGTGGGGATGAAAGACAGGGCCTTTTCAGCTGTGGCCCCTCAGCTATGGAACACCCTACCTAGAGACATCAGATCAGCCTCCTCCCTCCTAACATTTTGAAAGAAAATCAAGACCTAGCTATTTGAGCAGGCTTTTGCATGATGAAATATAATAACTATTTAATTGTGATCACAGAATGACAAGATGATGCGATGGAAAATGTTTTTAATGATGAGACGCTGGGAATTGTATTGTTTTTAATTGCTAATTGCTGTGTTTTTATTTGTTAGTACATAACTGTTTAGATTGTATTTTATATTGTGGGCACTGGTTGCCATGTAAACCGCCTCGAGTTGCCTTAGGGCTGAGAGGGGCGGTATAGAAATAGAGTAAATAAATAAATAAATAAATAAATAAATATTTTTCTGATAATATTTTTCCCCTCCCATCAAGAAGAAAACGGGGACTTGGAAGCCAAGGGAACAAGAAATATAAGCATCCCGTTAGGCAGGGACAATAATAATTGAAGAATTTGCTGACCAACCCTTTACTAATTCGAATCCCAAAGTCAGCATTCAATGTTGTTTCAAAATCTTTTCTCGTGGATTAGTAATTAAATTGAACTGTTGTTGAAAAGCAAGTAGAGCCAATCCATTCAGTTGATTTATTCCTGTTGAGATGCACAACACATAGGGCCAAATCCAATTGCTATGTAACCAGAGCATGGACAATTGCTATACTTCGGTAGAATCAACGGGACAACAAATTTCCATTAACTGGATAGGTCTGAGATTAGCAATTTAGTTTTTCTATAATTTCCTGAATTCACTTATTACTGTGTCCTGTCCATGTAATCTTATTTCAGTGTTGAGGAAACGACAACTGTCGCTCCAGTAACTACTCCATTGGTCATAAACAAGAGACCTGGAAAGGATAAGGGTGGCTGCCCAGATCTTGAGGTCTCTGAGTATCCATAACAGAGAAGGAAGAGCAGCAGCAGTGGTACCAAAGATTTCTATTGCCATTGAATCAGTTGGATTTACCAATGTCTTCATTCATCATTCATCATTTAACAAATGATTTGATAAATCTACTCTGCTTGAATTTCAACCACAGCTATTGCTAAATTTTCCTTAAAAACTTTCCCTAAAATTTGCTCTCTATTATTTCTTCATTGATCTTTTGTTTTATTAGAATTCTCAAACATGCTTTCTTGTCAGGGTTGCAGAATAAGTTCAGAGGAGATCTTCCGTTGATCTTATTCTTCTGATCATCCGTTGTTTTCAAGGAAATCAATCCCCACTCTGGTTTCTTGCTCAGTTTCTGTATATTATGCCAATAAAATCATCAATTCTAATAGAAGAAAATTACCTGACATTTGTTATCAAAGAGAAGCCATCGGGAAATATATAATACTGGTACTAATTTGAAATAATTTCTCACCTGCCTCACTCCATGGGATGAGAAAACATATAAAATACAACATTTCATTTATTTATTTTTATTTATTTACTAGCTTATTTATTTATTTATTTATTTACTTTGCTTCTAGACCACCTCTCTCAGCCCGAAGGCGACTCGAGGCAGTGTACAAATAGCAGGAACTGCTCAAGACAAACAAATCAACAATTATCAATACAATTCCAACATATACAAGTTAGCATTTAACGTTAAAAACACAATATCAGCGTATCATTATTAAGTCGATTTCCAATTACATCGTCGTCGTTCCTTAGGTCTCTATTTGATAATCTTACTGCATCTACAAATGCCCGGTCAAATAGCCAGGTCTTGACCTTCCTGCGAAATGTCAGGAGGGAGGGGGTTGATCTGATGTCATTAGGAAGGGCGTTCCAAAGCCGAGGAGCCACCACTGAAAAGGCCCTGTCTCTTGTCCCCACCAATCGCGCCTGCGAAGCAGGCGGGACCGAGAGCAGGGCCTCTCCGGATGAACTTAAGCATCTTGAAGGTTCATAAGAAGAGATGCTTTCGGACATGTACGTTGGGCCAGAACCGTTAAGGGCTTTAAAGGCTAAAGCCAGCACTTTGAATTGTGCCCGGAAGCAAACTGGTAGCCAGTGGAGCTGGCGCAACAGAGGTGTTGTGCGCTCCCTGAGTGCCGCTCCTGTTATCAATCTAGCTGCTGTCCATTGGACCAGTTGAAGCTTCTGAACAGTCTTCAAAGGCAGTCCCATGCAGTAATCTTTTCGGGATGTAACCAGAGCATGGACTACAGTGGTCAAGTCAGACTTCCCAAGGTACGGGCACAGTTGGCGCACATGTTTTAGCTGTGCAAATGCTCCCCTGGTCACCCCCGAAACCTGGGGTTCCAGGCTCAGCAATGAGTCCAGGATCACACCCAAACTGCGAACCTGTGCCTTCAGGGGGAGTGTAACCCCATCCAACACAGGCTGTAACCCTATGCCCAGTTCGGCCTTTTGACTGACCTCTGTCTTGTCTGGATTCAATTTCAATTTGTTCACCCTCATCCAGTCCAACACAGTGGCCAAGCACCGGTTCAGGACCAAAACAGCCTCCTTAGTAGCAGGTGGGAAGGAGTGACAGAGTTGGACGTCATCTGCGTACAGATAACACCGCACCCCGAAACTCCGGATGACCTCCCCGCTTGGTGACCCGGCGGTGCCCGGGTTATTTGAGAAAGGCATTGCGTGCCAAGTTAGGTCTTTATTGTTCTTTGTTGGGTGCCACAGTGATCTGTTGGAGCAAAAGCATTTGAAAGTGCTACAAATCCCATAATCCGTGGTCCACCTCCCCTAAACCTCTCCAGGATGTTAAGGGGGTAATGGGGGTTATGTGTGGCAAGTTCGGTCTTGAGCAGTCATTGGATGAGAGGCGCAGTGGTTTCAGTACATGAATGAAGGTACTGCAACTCCCAACTTCCATGGTCCCTCCTCCATACTGCAGTAGAATGTAGAGTGGATCATGGGGGCTCTGTGTACCAAGTATGGTCTTTAACTGTCTTTGTTGGGGGCTTCTCATGGGGAATGAGTAGAGGTACTTGAAGTCCCAACATCCATGGTTCGCCCTCCTCTAAACTGCAGTAGGATGGAGAGTGGGTCATTGTTTGGGAAGTGAATCAGGTGAAGGTACTGCAAATCCCATCATTTGTGGCCCATCCTGCCCTAAACCACACCAGGTTGTGAAGTGGGCCATTGGACCTTTGTATGCCAAGTTTGGTCCTGATCCGTCATTGCTGTGGGCCGCAGTGACTGACTGCCTGAGGCCTTTCCTTTTCCCTCTGTGTCACCTTAGAATGTTGTAATCTAGAAGCTGGCCAATCAGAGTTGGTTTTGCAAATTCTCCCTCAGTGGCAACCAATCATGTTTGAATGAAGAGGCTTGGATTCTTGGGTGCTGGCCAATCAGAGTCCTTTATGCAAATACCCCCTCAGTGGCAACCAATCCCCTCTGTCTGGTGCCTTAGAATGTTGGAGTTCTGAGGCTTGCCAATCAGAGTCCTTTATGCAAATAATCCCACAGTGGGAGCCAATCAGAAAGCTGCCACATATTCCTCTGCACCTCCGCACCTCCCGCCACAAACACTGACTTTATTATATACATAGATTTATTATTCGTATTTATATACCGCTCCATTCCCTTAGGCTCGGGGCGGTTTACATAGATAAAATAGGCAGTAACAATAAAAAAACTTTAACACTATACATTAAAACACTATAAGCTACAAACAACTGTCCCAATTTATCACAACACAGTCAAGTAGGTCCATTGATGTTAAACGCCTGCCGGAACAACGTTGTTTTACAGGCTCTTCTAAATGCAGATATTTCTGTAAGAGTCCGGGTGCTATCCAGCAGGGCGTTCCACAGTGTTGGAGCTACAATAGAGAACACTCTTTGCCTCGTAGAGGACAGGTGGTAAGTTTTGGCCGAAGGAACCTCTAAAAGGTTTTGATCTCCAGACCGTAGTGATCTTTTGGGAGTATATGGGGAAAGACGGTCCCTCAAGTACACAGGCCCCAGGCCATGTCTGGCCTTAAAGGTTAATACCAACACTTTGAACATAATCTGGTACTCCATTGGAAACCAGTGCAGTTGCTGCAGGATAGGTGTTATATGGCATCTCGCTGGAGCACCGGCGAGCAGACGAGCTGCAGCATTCTGCACAAGCTTGAGTTTCCGGATCACGGACAAAGGAAGGCCAATGTAGAGGGTGTTACAGCAGTCTAGTCTCGAGATGACCATCACCTGGATCATCATAGGCTATCACTCATGGTTAAATGGCATTGGATAGACCATTCCGCAAAGGTGATGGTGGAGAATCAGTGCTCGTGGTCTTTGCTTCTTCCAGAATGCTGATGTTTGTCCACCTGTCTTCCCAAGAGATGTCTAGGATTTTTCAGAGACAACGTTGATGGAATATTTCCAGAAGTCAAAAGTGACATTGAAGAATGACCATAGAAGGACATCAGTTTAAAAGAACATATATACTAATTACATATAAAACAATACTTAATTTATACTTAAACTTGGGAAGTCTGACTTGGCCACGGTAGTCCATGCTCTGGTTACATCCCGTATAGATTACTGCAACGCACTCTACGTGGGACTGCCTTTGAAGACTGTTCGGAAGCTTCAACTGGTCCAACGGACAGCAGCCAGATTGATAACAGGAGCGGCACTCAGGGACCGTACAACACCTCTGTTGCATCAGCTCCACTGGCTACCAGTTTGCTACCGGGCACAATTCAAAGTGCTGGCTTTAGCCTTTAAAGCCCTTAACGGTTCTGGTCCAACTTACATGTCCAAACGCATCTCTTTTTATGAACCTTCAAGATGCTTAAGATCATCCGGAGAGGCCCTGCTCTCGGTCCCGCCTGCTTTGCAGGCGCGATTAGTTGATTTGATAACTGTTGATTTGTTTGTCTTGAGCAGTTCCTGCTATTTCTACACCGCATCGAGTCGCCTTCGGGCTGAGAGAGGCGGTCTAGAAGCAAAGTAAGTAAATAAATAAATAAATAATTCATTTTGATAGGCTTGCTGGAGAGACAAGTCTTTATTCCTATTCAACATTCCGACAGCTGTTGAATCTTTTCTAGCAGGTCATTCCACTATCTAGGGGCAACTGAAGTAAAAGTACTTTGGGTGACAATTGCCAGTCTAGTCCTGGCCTGCTGGACGGACAGAACCTGAGTGTATGGCATGGATTATATGGGGTGAGATGAACCTTTAAGTAACCTGGATACAAACCATGCAGGGCATTAAATGTAAAGCCAATACAAGAAGAGAGAATCTTTGGTGTTTTCCCCAATCTACATTTACCAACAGAAGTTCCCCTCCATTTCCAGAAGAGGACATACTACCAAGGCTGATAGGGCTTGTCTTATATCTAAGCTGCTCTTGCCAATGCTGATTATTCCCCATGGCAGATGGTAGTTCCCAGTTTTGTGGAGCAGTGGATGCTTTCTGGGTTTTAGTTTGAACTTTAACTTCAGCAAACTGACTTCTAGTCTCAAATTTGGTTCAGCTTTTGGATTGTTCCTTCAAAGTAGGATTGAGGAACGTCCAGCCTAAGGGCTGTAGTCTGCCCCCAATACCATTTGGTCTGGCCCTTGGTCTTTCATTTTATTTATTTATTTATTTCAATTTCTTAGCCGTCACTCCCAGGTGGCTCGGAGTGACTCACAAATCAAGAAAAATAGCAAACACAGTTACACAATTAAAACATAATACACAGCATATTAGAAGGTTTAAAAACTGGGATTACATGTGACCAAAGCCAACTTAGGTTTCAAACGCCTGCCGGAACAGTCAAGTTTTACAGGCCTTCTGAAACACCATGAGGTCACGGAGTGACCTGACCTCCGGCGGTAAGGAGTTCCAAAGCATGGGGGCAATAATGGAGTATGCCCTTCTCCTTGTTGAAGTGAGGTGGTAGGTTTTGGCACTCGGGACAGAAAGAAGAACCTGGTCTTCTGATCTCAGTGATCTCGTGGGACAGTATGGGGTAAGGCGGTCCCTCAGGTACACTGGCCCCAGACCATACAAGGCCTTGAAAGTCAGAACTAACACTTTGAAAGTGATCCGGAATTCAATAGGCAGCCAGTGCAGTTCCCACAGGATAGGTGTGATGCGGTGGCTCACAGGCGAGCCTGTGAGCAAACGGGTGGCGGTGTTCTGCACCAGCTTAAGTTTCCGGATCACCAACAAAGGTAGGCCGATGTACAGAGCGTTACAGTAGTCCAGTCTTGAGATGACCGTAGCTTGGATCACCGAAGCCAGATCGCGACGGGACAGATAGGGGCCAGCTTCCGAGCCATGTATTTCATCCAAATACTAACCAAGTACTGACTTGGAAACCATACCTTTAACAATCCTCACAAGAACTAAATCTCAGATATAGATTAAGAAAATTATATTTCACAGAAAAGATCTCGGGAGTTGATGATACAAATATTGGGTATGTCCCAAATCCATATTGAAAGACTGTCATGAATAGTTTTTAAACATTAAAAATGTTCTTTTCTGTTTTCAGTGAGACGGAGTATATCAGGCACTTTACAGAGAAAGAAACAGACACATAGACACTATATAGCTACAAGGGATATTGCATTTTACTCAGCATTAATTCACCATTGATTCACCATGCATACATTACCATTCTTTCTTCCTGTTCCTGGAAAAAAAGAACCAAAAAAGGGTCAGATTGTGTTCCCCGCAAATACATCTTTCTCCATCCCCTGAAGAAAGAGACAGGTGTATAGACCTGTTATCTGCCACACTTTTGGAAAATAAGAAAGGAATGAAAAGGTAACAAAAGGTTAAAAGGTATGAAAGGTTTAACAAATGGCACATTAAGAAAAGGTAACAATACAAACAAAGTTACTGGAGTATAACAACTACTTTCAAAGTAAGTACCACACAAATATATAGGAAATAACACTTTCAAACCAGGAACAGATCTTTTTTTCCATATTTTTTACATGGTGTAATGCCAATTTTTGGATGCCTTGAAGGAAAAATGACAACTGCCAGGAAGATGGCAGCAAATAACAAGAAAATAGAATGTTGCTACAGAGGGCTTAACTGTATGATAAATCATATGCACATATTATATGCAAATCAGCTTATATATGTTTTGAAACTATGTGTCATAAAAACCCAAATTTAATAAAAACATTTTCTTCTATTCAAAAGGTGTTTTTTTACACTGCTCTTCTATACTGTATATAGTCTCTGGCTTGTTAATGGCTGGTACTCATAGCCAGAAATTAAGAGCTTTTTTACACTGGCCACTTAATCTGCATTTGGTGTGGCATAGTAATGCTCCAGACTGGCCCTGGAGAGAGCCACATACATGGCTGGCCTGAGACCAGGCCCGGATGAACACCTTTTTGCGCCCTAGGGCACACTTTGGAATTACGCCACCTTTAAGACAACCTCTACCGCACCCCCCCCCCCCAATCACTCAGACCCACACTAAAAATAAATCATATCATACAACTTACCTCAAATTCACTCAGGTAGCCCAATACATGTCAGTTGATCAGTAATATCCAAATAAATCAACAACAACCCACGCCAATAAGTGCAGGTGTATCTGCGGGGCTCGTGGGGTGCCTGGGCTGGACCCACCTACAGCAGCGCCATGCTCGGGCCCATTTTAAAAAATGCCATTCCAATGCAGTGGCAGGGAATTCCACAGTCACGCTTTCTGTTAAAAGCAGGATGCTAAGACAGAAGCACCACCCCCGAAGAGGAGTCAAGGGAAGCGGGAGCCAATCTCAGAAGCGCTTTCCCAAGGGCGGGAATTCAAATGGGAGAGTGACACCCGGCAGGGCCAATGAGGGGACGGGATGGCGCCAAGAGGGCGGGGCCACTTGAGGCAAGCAATGCAGGCTCCCTGAGGGAGTGACTCCATCTTCAGAGGGGCCTTCTCGGTCCCTGTCGCGCGGCACCCCAGCGGCCCGGTGCTTACCTGCTCGAAGCGCAGCCTGCCCAGCTGGAAAGGCCGCCCCTCCTCGGCGCCCTCCGCCATCCCCACAAGTCCGCTCTCTCTCTCTCCGCTGCCCGGCCACGCCCCCTGGCTCCACCCTCACCACCTCCCATTGGCCTTGCCCCACTGTAGCCCCCATGGGGCATGCCAGGAGGCGTAGTCTTTCTCCTGCGGGAAGGGAGGCAGAAGCAGAGAGAGGTGCAGGTCTTCAGGACAGGGCCCGCTCTCAAAGACATCTATGGGTGAGGATGAGAGAGGGTGGGAAAAACGCGTTGTGTTTTTATTTGTTTCAACATATTTTTTTTGGTCCGTGATCTGCCCCCCCCCCCCGCCCGTTTGCACCCCTAGGGCATGGCCTAGGTTGGCCTTATGGTTAATCCGGGCCTGCCTGAGACTACTTTGGCTCCACTGCACTGTTATTTTACCTTCCTTGTCACTGTTGTGGATGCAGGATGGCCACAGACCTGAGAGAGCTGCTAAACAACACAGGTTCAGCATGATGACACCAACAGATGCACATGTGAAAAGGGAGGAAAAGAAGGGTTGATGTAGCAATTCCTGCTGCTATCCAGCAGTAGAAATGATAATGACATGGGCCTGACCCAATTTTCCCATACTGGTGATATCAGGAAAAGGAGATAGCAGTGGTGGTCCATGTGGACAGCAGCCAGCCTACATTGGATCTGGTCATGCTGTCCACACTGTGTCCAAAGTAAGGAGCTGCTCTGAAATTTCAGCCAAACTCCAGAGCATTTCCTGACCTCCTTTAGTTTGGGACTAAACCAATTTAATTCAATTTATATCACAATAAGGACCAGAAGTCCTTGCTCATCATGAAGACAGCCAGAAGTGATTTCTATTCACTGCAGTATATTCAGCTTATCCTCTCCATTGGCGCCCCCTTGTTGTGGGGGAGAGGCTTGCATGCCCTAATGAAGCTGTGAGCTATGCTGGCAGTGGCATAATAGTCACTGGTAGGGCCTCCCGTGCCAGACAGGTCACACTGAAGGGTCTGACAAAGAGCGTCAAAGGGCAGAATGGGCTTTCTAGCCTTTTGGCAACCATCCTAAGAGAAGGAAAACTCTGATTTCAAACCCGGTCAGATGGTGCTCGTCTAACACTGTAAGGTCCACCATCTAAGAGAAGGAAACTCAAACCAAACGTCTGACCTGACGACCTCGCTGCCACCGTCCTAAGCTTGCTAGGCCCCGGCAGACAAACCTTTGGTTTAAAGGGTGAGGCCAGTTCTGTGCACACTGCACTCCACCGGAGAAGTCCATTGCACAGGCTCGAAGGACACATCCAACCTCCGAATCATCAATGTGCTTGTGGTAAGCGTGGGATGAGTCCTTCCTGAATCTTCGTTCACAAAGAAAAGCCAAGGAAAGAAGGATTATTATTATTATAATTCCATGAAAGTCACTTTGCAATCACATAATTTGTAATTCAAAGATCGAAGGAAAGTATTGAGAGAAAATTCGCAACCTTGGGCATTTTGGAACCCCAGGTCCATGGAAATCATTTAATAAAAATGAAAATATTATATTATTTTATTGAAGTCTCTTAATGTACTATAAAAATTGGGGGGGGTTGCCATGGCTCGACAACACCTAGGTATAAGGGAGCCATGTGGCATGAATCTGGGCTCCCAGAATCAGATTCAGGGTGCCAATTTGTGTGGTAGATTCTGTCTCCGTAGCTTGAAGCAACACTATTTGTATGCTATCAGTTCTTGGAAATTTATTTCTCCCAAGTGTTCTGAGTGCTACTTTCACTTCAGTTTCTAAAACTGGAGGATCATCTTCCTATGGCTCTTCTTCAAATGAATCACTTACTCTTTCAGTTCTTTTATATAGTTTTCCCACATATTCATGACATTGTGTTTTTTATTTCTGCTTTGTTTGGTTACATAATATCAAGTTGTCTTCACCTGCTGTTGTGAACATTCGTGAGAAGAACCCCCCAGTGTATGTTCAGTGATCCAGTGCTTTTGAAAGAGAGTCCATTTTTTCTGGCATTACTTCGCGAACGAAGATTGTTAGGAAGAACTCATCCTACGCTTTTTACAAGCACGTTGATGCTTTTTTGGAGGTTGGATGTGTCCTTCGAGCCTGTGCAATGGATTTTTCTGGTGGAGCGCAGTGTGCGCAGAACTGGCTTCACCTTTTAAACCAAATGCTTTTCTGCTGAGGCCTAGCAAGCTGGGACGGTGGCAGTCAGGTCCTCAGGTCGTAGGTTTGATTTGAGTTTCCTTCTCTTAGATGGTTGACCTTACAGGGTTAGATGAGCACCATCTTAAATTAGGTTTGAAATCAGAGTTTTCCTTCTCCTAGGATGGTTGCCAAAAGGCTAGAGAGCCCATCCTGCCCTTTGACGCTATTTGTCAGACCCTTTGGTTGTGACTTGTCTGGCATGGGAGGCCCTACCGGTGACTATTATGCCACTGCCAGCATAGCTCACAACTTCATTAGGGTGCGCAAGCCTCTCCCCCACAACAAGGGGGCGCCAATGGAGAGGTAAGGGAGTACAGCTGCAGTATTTACGTTGCATTTTCAGTCTCTTTAAAAGATTTAAAGCAGGTGAAATGTTCTGGAAAGTTCTATAAATTGTTCTTTCTATGGGTAATGACCTAAGTAACGCTATGCTCTAAAGAACACAGCATTCAGACCTCTTTATAAGATGCAAATCCAAACTAAAGGATTTGTTCGCCCTGCTTTTTGACAAGGACGTAAGTAAAGTAATGTTATTTCTTTCTATAAACATTTGTCATGTTAACCTTTCTTTCAGCTGAATTTAGGTGTAATTGCACTGGATCAAAATGCATCTCGTTAAATATATGGGATGTCATAATTTGATAGCATAAGCATACACACACACCCTTATGGGATTTATTCTGACCTATGGAACTATATCATATTGACTCACACAAGTAGTGAAAATTAGTTTAGAAAACTTGGATAGCTGAAAGTACAATAATTGAACAAAGCAGTGTGTGTGTGTGGAGGGGAGAGGTGAAATCAGGTGTCAAACAGGGATGTGTTATTGTGCCAACCTTATTTTCCATCTTCATAGCTATAATTCTGCACCTTGTTGATGGGAAACTTCCCATGGATGTGAAAATCACCTATTGGACATGAATTTAAAATCAATGATCCCCTTGATTTTGTCTATTTTTGCTCTGAAATACAGCCAACTGCATCTGGTATCCATTGCTCATCTCCCATCCTACTAGGGCTGACTCTGCTTAGTTTTGAAGATCAGAGAGAATATAATGCCTTCAAGGCATTTGTTCCCAAACGTTTTTGGTCATGTCCTATTTAAGCATCACTAAAATCTTGTGCCCCCCGCCCCAGTGACACATAATTCTTATAATTCAAAAATTAACTCCTATTCATTGATTTTTAGCTGGGAATTGTTAAATACTGTTTATGTTTAATAATGTTTTAATGTTCGTATATTTGTGTGTGTATACTGGGAATATATACTGGGAATGTGGCGCAGCTGGCTGGGTGCCAGCTGCATAAGATCTCTACTGACCAGAAGGTCATGAGTTTGAGGCCTGCCCAGGTCGGGGTGAGCTCTTGACCAATTGTGTAGCTCGTTGTTGACCTTTGCAACCCAAAAGAGAGTTGCATCTGTCAAGTAGGAAATTTAGGTACCACTTGAGTGGGGAGGCTTAATTAAACTGATTTACGAGGCCATAAAATGATATTGTGTTTTTAACATTAAGTGCTAATTTGTATATGATGGAATTGTATTGATAATTGTTGATATGTTTGTCTTGGCAGTTCTTGCCATTTGTACACCGCCTCGAGTCGCCTTCGGGCTGAGAGAGGCGGTTTAGAAGCAAAGTAAATAAAATAAATAAAATAAATAAAAATAAAATATCCAGAAATACACACAAAAGGAGTGAAGGAATGTGACAGCTCCTCCTGGTGGCCAGAAAAGCTGGAATATTAAATTGCCTCTATGTCTGTCTTATATGTTGTACGCCAAATGGCATTGAATGTTTGCCTGTAATTGTGCTTTGTGATCCGCCCTGAGTCCCCTGCGGGGTGAGAAGGGCGGAATATAAATGATGAAGGGCGGAATATATATATGCATGCTGATGCTTTTATGTTAAGCTGCTTTGAGTCCACTTTGGGGGGAGATAAAGCAGGGTATAACAACAACAACAACAACAACAACATTTCATGTGGATGGAGCCTCAAAGCCATTAAACTGGTCTAAACAAGCTTCCAAAGAACATGTCACGATGCAGGGTCTTGGCCCAGCCCCTTAATCACACACACAGAGACGGTAATCAGCTAACTATTTATTGAATAATAAGAAACAGGTGAAAAGGTGAATTGTCCATAAAAAGTATCAAAAAGTTTAATCCAAAAGGTAAAGAGTCCGTAAGTAAAATCCAAAGGCAAACGTGGCAAAGGCTCCGCAAAACTATGCGGATCAAGGACTTGGTCCGTGGCAAAGAACAAGGCAAAATTCAGGAACACACCCAAGAAACTTCTTGGCAAGGCTTGAGCCGGTAACTTGGCTCCGTGGAACTCCGCTCGCTTCACTCCTCTTAGAATAGAAGTGGCCGAGCTACTGAGGATCCGTTCCCACGGATCCTATACTTAATCCCCTTGGCGAGGCCCCTGACGCTCTAGGCTTCTCCGTCAATCTGTGCTACGGGACCTAGCGCTTCTCTGGCGCTCTAGGCTACGGTGCCACTCCCTCCTGCTGGACTCAATGCTCCGTCTCCTATCAAAGCTCCGTCCTTGCCTCCCAGCACCTGGCTCGCTATCTTCGTGAGAGCCGAACTCCCTTTCGGCTTCCATGGCTTCATCCTCCACTGTTTCCCTGATCCTTTCCTGCGACCCGTAACCACCTGGGTTCTCATACTGATCGGAATCATCGCTCTCAGGGTCAGCCTGACTTTCCCAATTTTCATAGCCGTCAGGCCATTCATCATCCCACCAGCCCCTTCCTCCATTTCCTCATCAGCTGCATCTGGCCCTAATGCAAGTGGGACCCCCGGTGCCGCCCCCTGCCCCCCAGGCATGAAAGGGAACTGGGTTGCTACAGAACATGGCATTTATGAAAGGGAAAAGGAAAAGAAAAAAAGGCAGTTGAAGTACCTAGAAAGAAATCACTAAGAATTTGTTACAAAAATAGGTTCCATTTATTAATTACATTTATTATTAATTGATTTATAACTCAAAATTATCTTGGTAGGATAATTGGATAGTATGATAGTATTGCAGGTATCAAGAACTGGTGCAGTTCATTAGTATAACTATTAGTATAACTATTTAATTGTGATCACGGAATGATTTGACGATGCAATGGAAAATTATTTTAATGATGAGATGCTGGGAACTGTAATTTTTTAAATTTTAACTGCTAATTGTTTATTGTTTTTAATCTGTTATTATATAACTGTTTTTAATTGTATTTTATATTTGGGCACTGGTTGCCATGTGTAAACCGCCCCGAGTCGCCTTCGGGCTGAGAGAGGCGGTATAGAAATATAGTAAATAAATAAATAAAATAGTAAGGAGATGCCTTTCTCAATATTTCCTCCTCCTTTTCAGTGACACTGAAATATCAGACAAAATCCTCAATGAAGGCCATTATCTTTTCTGCCACACTTCTCCTCTTGGGACTCATCATGATTGATGCAGGTATGATCTACTTCAAGTGAAGGTATAAATGGGAGTTAATGTGCTTCTATGTCTTCATTATGCTTCTATTGAGGATATGACATAAATCCAATTAATTCTCCTTTGTGAATCTAATATTTCCATTCCTCAGTTGAACTTCACCAACACACTATCTCTAATCTTATATTCCTAGTTTTATTTATTTATTTATTTCCACCATTTCTACCCTGCATCTTCTCAACCCCCGAGGGGGGACTCAGAGCGGCCTCACAATGGCAACAATTCAATGCCCAAAACACAGTAAACATATAATAGAAATCACAACAGTCAAAAATTTAAAATACATTAAATACAGTTAACATTAAAATACATTAAAATATAATTAGCATTAAAATATATCAAATACATTCACATAGGTTAAAAACAGTATTCCGTCCATAACAGAAGCCTTAGGTCATGTCCACCAGTTTGCCATTTCAATCCCATCTAAAGTGCTGTATCGTGCTAATGTGCAAACGCCTGGTCCCATAACCAGGATTTCACTTTTTTCCTGAATGTCAGGAGGGATGAGGTGGATCGAATATCAATAGAGAGCGCATTCCACAGACGGGGAGCCACCACCGAGAAGGCTCTATCTCTCGTCCCCACCAACCACATTTGAGAAGTAGGCAGGAGCGAGAGCAGGGCCTCCCCGGATGATCTTAGATTACGAGGTGGGACGTAGCGGCTGATGCGTTCGGACAAGTAAGCTGGGCCAGAACCGTATAGAGCTTTAAAGGTCAAAACCAGCACTTTGAATTGAGCTCGGAATTGGACAGGCAGCCAGTGGAGCTGATACAACAGGGGGGTGGTATGCTCCCTGTATGTAGCTCCCGTTAGTAGTCTGGCTGCCGCCTGCTGGACTAATTGCAATATCCGAACTGTCTTCAAAGGCAGCCCCACGTAGAGTGCGTTGCAGTAATCTATTCGGGATGTGACCAGAGCGTGGACGACCGTAGCCAGATCGTTTTGAAGCCACCACAGGATTGCCCAGAAGCACACCAAGCTGGAATCCTGTTGATTAATCCCAAGTGAAGTCAACTTAACTTGACCATATCATAAGAAGATATGTCTTATTAGAAAAGATAAGAACATTTAGCAAGGCAGAAGGTGCAGAAGATTGCATTTGGGCATAATATATTAAGTCAAGGAACTGATAGTCTCGAATTGGCATGACCTAAGTAGGGGTGTTGAGGACAGCAAGCATTGGAAATCTTTCATTCATAGGGTTACCATAAATCAAAGTTGACTTGATAGCAGTTAACGACAATAATGGAAACTTACTGGGAATCTACTAATTCAATGAAGCTATGCTGTCTAGGGCTAGCAACAGGGTTAAGAGCCTAGTTTTTGCAACTACAGAGAACAAACTAGTGTCATCACATTTCTTTGGTTTCTGCCTACCTGGAGAACATGCATTTCTATCACATGTTTGGCTTCTAATGAAATTTGGAGACAATTTGAGTGCCTAGCTCTCTGATATGACTTGAGCCTTTTTCCAGGTTCTATTGATACAAGAAAAAATATGACTCAAAGCGACTGTTCAATGTTTGGTGCGAGGTGCACATCAGCTGAATGTGGTGAAGATTCTATTATCTATGGCTGGTGTCATGGTGGGAGTACCTGTTGTAAAAGGTAAATACTGCTGGTGATGTGCAATGGAGCTATAGTCAGGCTCCACATTTGCAGATTTGACTTTTACAGATTTGAATGTAGATTTAATGTATGTGCTCTCTCTAGGAATCTCTAGATCAGTGTTTCCCAACCAGTGTGCTGGGGCACACTAGTGTGCCGTGAGCGATCATCAGGTGTGCCTTGGGAAATTGGAACCTCCAGGGGAGGGGGGGAGAGTCTAGTGTGTTGAAGTATAAAAACCCTAAGAAACCTACCTCGATAAAGGCACAAAATTACAAACACCCCCTCCCCACCCGTTGTCTACTTGGTCTTTCCCTCTCCATGCATTGAGAAGGCCTGCCTTCCTTTCCCCTAGTAGAGACCTCCTCTTGCCTCCCCACCCAAGCACTGGCTCCCTCCTCCCCCTCCTCCCCAGTGTGAGCGAAACCACTCTCAGCCTCCCTCCGGCTCCCTGCCCGCCGCTGCCACCTTCCTTCCTGCCTGCTTCGCCAGCCCCGAGATGCCCACCCGGGGCGCCCTGCTGACCCCTGAGGAGCTGCGCAGGTGGTGAGTGAGGCTCCTGCTCCCCACGACCCCAATTCAAGCCTGACAGGGAGGGAGGGGGCAACCTGGTCTTTTGAGGCCCCCCCTCCAGAAACTGTAACTCCCAAATGTCAAGGTCTATTTTCCCCAAACTCCATCTGTGTTCACATTTGGGCATATTGAGTATTCATGCCAAGTTTGGTCCTGATCCAACACTGTTTGAGTCCACAGTGCTCTCTGGATATAGGTGAACTACAACTCCCAAACTCAAGGTCAATGCCCACCAAACTCTTATAGTATTTTCTCTTGGTTATGGGAGTTCTGTGTGGGAAGTTTGTGTCTTTCTGCCATTCCTGCCAGGATATCTATGTTGTGTTCATCGAAACAGGCCCAGGTTTCACACTGAGTGTATAAATACATTTAAAAACATATTAACTATACGTATTACTGTGTTAGAGTGTCATTTTGTGTCATTTTGGTTGGTGGTGTGCCTCAGGATTTTGCAAATGTAAAAAGTGTGCCGTGGCTCCAAAAAGGTTGGGAAACACTGCTCTATCATCCAGTACAACTCTATGGCCAATATCTGATGGAAGCTGCCCAGAGAGGTGTTGTCTCAGGCCCATGAATTTGTACCCATTGTTGGTGGGATATAAGATGAGCAGAATACCAAAAAGCTTACCCAAATTCGTACTCAGACATTGTACAAACTTCAATTGTGTGTGCACATTGACAGATATTTCACGTAAACAATCTCTGGAGAAAACCAAAGGAGTAAAGCAGAGCTTGATATTCCATGTCTGTCTACAGTTAACATTACTCTTATGTATTTATTTATTCTATTCATTTATATCCTCCTTTTTTCCAATAAAGTGATTCAAGGTGGTATAAAAACATTACAGATTAAAAATTGCATGAGCAAAAGAAATGATGAATATATTAAAGGCACATTTAAATAACTGTAAAGCTAATTCTAAACTGAGCAACAGAAAGCTAAATTGTAGAACCAAACACAGTAGTGCTGTTACCAAAATATGTAGGGTACATTTCCTTTAATTTTTATTCGAGTCTTCTGGCCATTATCACGTCAGTAGAATATGTCAAGATGTTTTCAAACATAGTTGCCGAAGGCTTTCATGGCCAGAATCTCTGGGTTGCTGTGAGTTTTCCGGGCTGCCTGGCCATGTTCCAGAAGCATTCTTTCCTGACGTTTTGGCCACATCTATGGCAGGCACAACCTCTGAGGATGCCTGACATAGATGTGGACGAAACGTCAGGAGAGAATAATAATAATAATAATACACTTTATTTATATTCCGCTCTTCTCACCCCAAAGGGGACTCAGAGCGGATTACAGGTACACATACTTAGCAGACAATCCCTGCCGTTTCCACATACACACATATAGACGAACAGAGGCAAACTCTGGCCACCAGGGGGAGCTGACGCACTCCTCATCTCTCAGCGTTCCCAGCGTCCCTTGTTGTTCCTTCCGCATTCCTCAGCGTTCCTGGAGTTCTTCAATGGCTTCATAATTCAGTCAACATTTGCCTCCACACTTAATGTGGTACCTTTATCACCTACTTGACAGATGCAACTGTCTTTCGGGCTGCAAAGGTCGACAGCAGGCTACACTTAAAGGTCGAGCACCCACCTCGACCTGGGCAAGCCTCAAACTCATGACCTATTGGTCAGAGAGATCTTATGCAGCTGACACTTAGCCAGCTGCGTCACATTCCTGAGGGGAATAAGCCGAGGGGAGCTTTTTCAGCCTAAAAAGGGGGCTGAAAAACTAAGCTAATCTGCATGATTGATATCCTTTCTATTTGGACAGTTCGGAGGTACAGCTAGGTTGGGACCAGACACGGCGAGGCTATTGCTTATGGGACACAGGCCAGACAGCATGGAAAACTCACAGCAACCCAATGGTTCAGATTGTTTTGTATTTTTTCAACTGCAATTAAATTACAGGGAAATCCTTGAGAACTTAACCACTGTGTTTTAAAAAATTGCCTAAGCCTAGTCATTTCTTTAACGGCACTCCACCTCATTTATGGTGATTTTCTGACATTTTTCTTTGATGTCTTGTCTAAGATTTTTTTTTTCAAATTGATTTTTATTCTTGAAAACAGCACACACATATAAACATACAAACACACCTACAACCGAGACCATAGCTATATACATTACACCATAAATAATAAGATTGTCTAAGACTCCTTATTCCGACATCCACCTGGCAATTGAGAGAGAACTAGAAGGTATGTCTGATACCCACACTGGACTCACTGGACACTGGACCAGTGGACCAGACTGGACACTGTTGACATGGAAATTGAGGAATTAGAATAGGCACCAGTTTTAGCAATTCAAACCCCTAGTTCCCTACTGTCTATTCAGGCCTGTAATTTCTGTCTTCTTTAACCTCAATCTGCCTTTTTTTTGTTTTTGCAGAGATCCAGTTGCATATTGTTTAGATCGAGAAGGCTACTGTTCCCGATCCACATGCAAGAAGCAAAATGATACTTTCCTTGGATTTTGTGGAAAAGATTTGGCATGCTGTAGAAGGTGAGCTCGCAAGTTCAAATGGTCAATTTACTGAAATAATAATATTAGGAAAATGTATCTCCATATTAAGAAAGTATAGTATAGATCATAAATCCTCATTAGAAAAAGATACGCATAAACCTCACAGTTATAGGAAGATAACAACGTGGGGCCTGCACTGTATCTATGGGAGGTTGTTTCTGGGAACCTATATGATTACAAAAAATAAATCACAGACTATCCATAGCATTGGTGGTGATGTGACTATGGATATGTTGAAGCGTGCTTGTTCACATCATCACCATTTACTTCTGTGATGCTTGATAATCTGTGGATGGTTGCAATTCTGTATTGGGAGTCTGTGGATTTTGAGGATCTACTGTAAATGTAAGAGAATTTCAAATGGTATGATGCCTCGGAATAGAGAACATGATTGATTCCATTATTTTGGGTCATGCAATCATGAGTCAAGAAAACTATGCATCTACTGGGAATAATCACCTCAATGGAATCATAGGTCACGTTTTGTCCAGGAATCTGAACAGATTAGTACAGAAATGTACTGTGAGCAGAGCTGCATTTTTCCATCTGCGTCAGGCTAGGCGACTGGCCCCCTCCCTATCTGTCTCGGAACGACCAGGCCACGGTCATCTCAAGACTGGATTACTGTAACACCCTCTACATTGGCCTACCTCTGATGGTGATCCAGAAGCTAAAGCTGGTGTAGAATGCTGTGGCTCGGCTTCTCGCTGGGGAACCAGCGGGATCCCCTATAACACCAATCTTAGAGCAGCTGCACTGGCTACTGGTTGAGCACCGGATCACTTTCAAAGAGCTGGTACTTACCTTTAAGGCCTTGTATGGTCTAGGGCCAGCGTATTTGAGGGATCGCATTATCCCATATCAACCTCAGAGATCATTGCGTTCTGAAGATCAAAACTTGCTAGAAATCCCTAGTTTCAGGACTTTCCATCTGAAAACAACTAGAATCAGGGCTTTTTCCATCATTGTCCCTACTCTATGGAACACTCTGCCACCAGACGTCCAGGCCCTGTGAGATTTGGTAACTTTCCGCAGGGCATGTAAAACCTACTAGTTTCAACAAGCGTTTGAGCGGAAATAATGGTTTTAACGTTATTGTGTATTGCTGTCTTGTGAACCGCCCCGAGCCTTCGGGGAGAAGCGGTATATATATATTGGAATAATAAATAAATAAATACATAAATAAAATATATAAAATTGCAACAGAAGATTGCTTTCTGTTCCCAAATTCAGGTCAGAGCTATCCTATAGTCTTCTGTTTTGGGGGTAAATCTTGTCATTTTGTGTCCTGACTTTCGCTGGGAGCCCTGATCCATGTTTGAGAGCTTCCCAAAATCAGGAGGGTTATTTTTGGTTCAGGCCCCCAAAATACGGACCATTATGGGTGGGGCTTCCCACCCACTGGCTCCCCTTCCCGGCACTCTTCTTACCTGGCACCTGCTGTTCCTCACCTTGAGTAAAAGGCGCTCAGCTGCAGGTGTGCTCCGGGCATGTCTGCACACCCTGCCAGCTGCCATACATGCCTCACCACACTCTATAAGAGTGTGTGTGTTGTGCAGCATGCAGACAGGACTGGAACACGCCTATGGCTGAGCTCCAGGCCTGCCTGCATGCCTCACCAGCTGCCACAAATGCACTACCACACTATCCGAGGATGCATGTGTGGTGAGGTGTGCATGAAAGCCCCGAGCACACCTGCAGCCGAGCTTCAGGCTTGCCTAAACACAGGCAAGGATGCAATTTAAGTTCAAAATGAAAACAGGCTTTCGTGTTAAGTGGATTTCTGTGTGGGGTGGGGTCTTTCCATTTTGTGCTTCTGAAGAAACAGAAGACATGAAAGAAATGGTAGGAATGAATTTATCCTATGTCTACTCATATATAAGACTATAAATATTATTTTAAAAATCTATAGAAAAACAAAGATTGATTCATCATTTTCATCAGTAAGTAGCTAGGAGTGTGTAGCTCTTTATAAATAAAATACAATGAAACATCAGCACTACTTTTCCCAAACTCCCTTAAAAGGTTCAATCCCTTGGAAGGTTTGTACATGTTTGCATTAAAGGCTAAAATAAATATGGATGGAAATATTGTATAGTCCACTAAAGGCTTGTGTGCAGAAGTGTTTATTTTTTATTATAGGATTGAGGATTGAATATGTATTGAGATGTTTAGATGTTTAGGGAAGGTGCACTTCTTCAGTGAAGGCCCACCTTGGGGAAGAGTTGTCATAGCAACATGGCTGGAAGGCAGAGGTGGGAGGAGTCAACAGCTTTCTGCCACAGCCAAGAATAGAATTCTGGGGAAGTTTGAATTTTGACAGTTTAACTGTCAGCCCAGCTCTAGGAGAGAGCGGGTTCTGAGGCAGTCTGGTTTTGGAGCTGTAGAGAGACAGTTCTAGTAGGCTGAGCTTGCGAGCCAGTCTGTTTGTATAGAGCCTGAGGGCTAGAGATAGGCAAGGTGCCTATAGGAGGAAAGAAGGTCTGTGTGTGAGATAGTTACATACTGATCTAACTGAGTAATAGTAACAGTCAAACATTTTAAACTTTGTATCTTCTACAATACCAACGTAACCATGATGAGTTGAGCCTCTAAGAAGTTATAACGTATCCATCACGCTTTTGTGCCAAGCTATAAATAAACTGTTATTGTTCTTTTCATCAACAATCTCTCTCTGTTCCGTATTTTAAAAGTCAAGCCTCAGAGTAAAGCAAGACAGGAAAGTGTTTTTAACCTGTCTTGTTACACAGTTTGAAGTCCCACAATAATTGGTGACAGACCCTCCTAGATAACTGATAACAACAACAGTTCTCACAATCTGGTGGCTAATCTCTTCATATTTAAGGGATCCTTAAATTAAAGTTATACAACACCCTTTTACATTAGGTCAGATACGTAGTGACCTCATCGTTACAAATTTGTGGCAGCGGTGGGATCAGTAAAAGAGGGTCCACCCTGTCCAGCCGGTTCATTTGAATAGCCTCTATACAAATTGGTGGCAGACGACGGGATACGTGTAACACCCTTAATCCAGTGCTTAAGGCCGTATTAGAAAGAAATTCTGAGGTAAAAGTTGTGAGGTAAAGTTAGATCTCACAACATGACCACCAGGAGACAGAAGAAAGATACAGAGGAGTCAGAGGAAGCTGAATTAGTTCATGAAGAAGAAAGTTCAGACTCTGAGCAAACACCAGTTAAAATGGGGACTGAGGCATCTTTTCAGTTCCAACTTGAGATGAAAAGATTGGAAATAGAGGAGAAAAAAATGGAGGCTGAGGAACGAAAGCTCAGAATGGAGGCTGAAGAGAGAGACAAGGCTGAGGAACGAAAGCTAAGAATGGAGGCTGAAGAGAGAACCAGGGAGGCTGAGGAACGAAAGCTAAGAATGGAGGCTGAAGAGAGAACCAGGGAGGCTGAGGAACGAAAGCTCAGAATGGCTGAAAAATGGAGGCTGAGGAAGAAAGGGCACATCAGAGGGAGACGGAGATACGGTTAGCGGAATTAGAAATTGAGAGACAAAGATTGAATTCCTCTCAACAAGCTAGACCAGTGCAAGAAACACAAGCAGGGATCCATATGGATCAGATTCTGAGGAAATTTCCCAGATATAATAAGGATGACAATGTAGAAAAATTCCTCATTTCCTTTGAAAGATGTTGTAGAGATTTCAGTATAGCTGAGGAGAATTGGATGGACTATTTCTTCGGCGTCGAGTATTTATGTCACAGCGGATAGGCAACAGAAATATAGAAGTTTAATTCCCCATCGGCCCAAAAACTCCAGTCTCTGTTTGTGTGAATAATGAAACTCTCATTCAATTCAAAAGGTAAATATATAACTTTGTATTGAATTGTATTTAACAATAACTGGCAAAACATCGAAAACAACAGCCATCACAGCTACCTTTCTAAACATCCTTTCCTCACAAATATTAAATCCCAACTGACAAATCCCAACTGTCACTTTGTAACTGACATTCCTCAAGGTTCCATTTAGCAGTCTTGAGACAGCGCCATCTGGTGTCAAACATGTCACACTGCAGGTCATCTCAAACTCCGAAAATATATCTTGTGCTGACTCATGAATTGCTATTCAAAATGCAATAATCTGACACTCCTCCTTCATGAGCAACACAAGTACACACATTACTTATAATAACAATATCTTCTTACAAAAATACATTTAATTTACAATTAGTCAATGCTTTTGTAAACATATCAGCCATATTCTTGTGTTTTCCTTTTAAATACACACTTGCAACCAATTACCTTTACATCTTTGGTTACATCTGCTTGTTCTAAAACATTTAAAGAATGAAGTGAATCAAATTCCTTCTTCATTGCTTTTACCCAACAATCACGTTCATTTTTCGGTCTACGCAATGCTTCAGCGTAAGAATTAGGATCTTTCCACTCGATACTTCCTATTTGCGTGACTTGGTACTTGGCTGGTGGAATTCCTTTAGTGATACGTGTGGATCTCCTAGGAATCTCATCCTTAGTCTCCTCCACATCCCTAATCTCCTCTTGACAATGTCCATCAACCTCTGTTACAGATTTGGACACTAAGTCAGAGTTTGTGGCGCAAAAATCATGAAAATTACTTTCTTCAGATTGTTCCTTGCTTTCTTCCACATTTGCCTCATCTAATACCTCTACAACTTCAGATTCATTCTTTACTCTAGAAACACTTGGGGTTATGAACACTTCAGTGTTCGCATGAATTCTATCCCAATGAGTATTATTTTCGAACTTTACAGATCTGGAGACTGTGATCTTCTTCCCTGGAGAAGAGCCATTCCAGAATCTATAGCCTTTTGTTCCACCTTCATATCCAATAAATTGCATCTTTACCCAATGCTGATCTCTTTTGTCTCTTTGCTGTATAGGAATTAAGACATTTGCATGCGCACCAAATACTTGAAAATGATCCACCTTTGGATGTCTTCCATAAAACAAATAGAATGGGATTTCATTTACACTTGAGGTCCATAACCTATTCAGCACGTAATTGGCAGTGTTAGCTGCTTCTGCCCAAAAACCTTTGGACATTTGTGCATCCTCAAGCATTGATTTTACCATGGTTTGAATTACACCTAAGCGACGCTCCGCAATTCCATTTTCTTTTGATACACACGGATTTGTTTTCCTATGCCAAATTCCTTTATCCTTAAAAAAATTCTTAAGTCTTTCATTCACAAATTCACCTCCTCTATCAGATTGAACTTGTTTAACAGTCAAATCAGGAAATTGGTTCTTCACAAAATTGTACCATTCAATAAATTTTTCATACACCTGAAATTTACCTTTCAGAGGGTAAACGAAGCCAAATCGAGACCTATCATCTACTATTACTAGTAGAAATACATTCCCTCAATACTCTTTGGAAAAGGTCCAGCTAGATCCATGTGCACTAACTGTAACTTAGTTGTTACTCTATCACTCCTTTTGGCAACAGGATAAGCCTTTAACTTTGTTTTGTTACAGACAGCACACTCTAAATAATTTCTGCATTCTGGTATTTGAATGCCTACTAGCTGTGCAGTCTTTCTAATCATATTATAGTTCATGTGGCCAAACTTCCTGTGTAGCATGTGCAGACATCTGTCACCATGCAGAGGTTTCCCTTCCAAACTCTGAATACTATTTGTAGACATTTTATTACTAGCATTCATTCTATAGAAACCATTTTGAAATTTTACTTCCTTATACATACCTGTATTTTTATTACTCATTTTACATAACTCCCCTTCAAACACAATGGATAAACCATGGTCTGCAAGTTGTTTCACCCTAGAACATTGTGTTCTAGCTCAGGAACTAAATAAACATTGTCTAACTTTAGACTAAGTTGACCAATTTCAACTTCTCCCTTTGTTAAAACCTTGCACCTTTGACCATTGGCTAGACTCACACAACTTTGCATAGAACCAGATAAAGGTTCCTTCTCTGCTAACAATTTACTATCCTTAACAAAACTCTTTGCACTCCCAGAGTCAATAATCCAGGGTACCTGAGGAATAAAATCATTGTTACATTGTAAACTCATCAACAGACAGCCTGAATCAGAGTCTTTTCTTGAATTGTTGATCTGTTCTTTCTTGCTCTGTGCTGATTCACTCTTCTTAAACTTGTTCTGATGACATTGTCTAGCTTTGTGTCCTCTTTTATTACAAATGTAACAGATGATATCACACTGGATTGTCTCTTTCCTCTTCATATTGAAGCCTTTGTTGACCGTCTTCTCCGTTGAAAGTTGCTGGGCATTTCTTCTGTAACAAGCCCAGTTCTCCAATCTAGTCGAAACTAAGTCGAAGTTGATGTCCTCTTCTTTCACAGATTGCATGGAGTCAATGAATGAGTTGTAGCTCTGCCCCAAACTGCTTAGTAGAATTAAGCCTCTCTGATCTTCTGTAAAATTGGTGCCCCTTGCTGCTAAATCATTAAATAGGCTCAGCATTTTACTCAAATGAGTCTCTCTGGCACAATCTTCCATTGACAGAAGCTTCAGTGAAAACAGTTCTCTGCTCAATAAAACTTTTGAGCCTCCAGCAGCCTGCTGATACAGCTTTTCAAGCCCTTTTCCAACAGTCAGCGGCTGTTTCTTCCAGAGCTAAATATGTGAGGTGCCTATCGTCAACTGACAGGATGATGGTAGCCCTTGCCTTGCCATCTTTCAACCTTTCTGCATCAGAAATAGGTCGATGTGTTAAGCAAGATAGCAGCTCCTCCTTTGCCAAAACTGCTCGCACTTTGGTAGCCCATATTAAATAATTTGAGCTGCCTCTGAGTTTTTCTAAATGATGCTGTGCTCCAAATAATGCCATCTTTCTTCACACTACAGATGCTCCTGGCAAAAATTCACTTCAGCTTTTTCTCTAACACTGAGGTAAACAGCGACTTCTGCTGCAATTTGCAGTGTTATTCAAAAACTTTTTCTATGAATTATGGGTTATGTAGTATCTCTGTGCCTCTGCAATTCTGGATTCTGTGTTCTGGGTTCTGGGATCTGGGCCCATAACCTCTTCGGCGTCAAGTATTTATGTCACAGCGGATAGGCAACAGAAATATAGAAGTTTAATTCCCCATCGGCCCAAAAACTCCAGTCTCTGTTCGTGTGAATAATGAAACTCTCATTCAATTCAAAAGGTAAATATATAACTTTGTATTGAATTGTATTTAACAATAACTGGCAAAACATCGAAAAACAACAGCCATCACAGCTACCTTTCTAAACATCCTTTCCTCACAAATATTAAATCCCAACTGACAAATCCCAACTGTCACTTTGTAACTGACATTCCTCAAGGTTCCATTTAGCAGTCTTGAGACAGCGCCATCTGGTGTCAAACATGTCACACTGCAGGTCATCTCAAACTGCGAAAATATATCTTGTGCTGACTCATGAATTGCTATTCAAAATGCAATAATCTGACACTATTTGCGTCCACAGATATGTGGCAAACTCTTAGAAATTCATGGAGACATGCCAGAACCTGAACATAAGGTTTACCTCAGGTTTAAGCAACAGGTGCAACAAAAGTTACAGTTAACCCCTGAATATTACAGGATGACGTTCAGGACACTGAAAAAAGAGAAGAATGAGAGTTTTGCACAACTGGTATCCAAACAAAACCAGTATTTTGAGAGCTGGATACAAGGAGCACAAGCCAGTGATTTCCAGAAACTTAAAGATTTATTTTTGTTGGAACAGTTTTATCAACAAGTTCCATCCGAATACAGATGGCTTGTTCAAGATTGGAATCCTGAATCATCTACCAAGGCTGCTCTGATGGTAGATCAACTAATTATATTAAAAGAAGGATTTAGAAAGGAAGAGGGTTTTAAAAGGGAAAAAAGCCTTTTAAACAGCCGTTTAAACCCTTCCCCCGCACTCAGTCAGGGAGAAACTTTGCAGGAGAAAACACCACCTGGAGGAGGGCAGATGCTAGAGTTCCTACCAGAGCTGAGGAAAATAGATACGGTTCATCAGAAGGTGCCACCTGGAGGCAGACCCATGTTAATACAGAGGGAGTTAAACAGTGCTGCCAGTGCGGGAAAAGAGGACATATCCGGCCTTACTGTCCCTTATTAAGAAAAGAAAAATCTTCTTATGTTATTACACAGACCTCAGAGAAAGTCTCTGGAAAAGGATCAGAGTCTAACTCGGATAGAAGACGGTCTGAGACAGTTCAGATAGAAGAGCCTATAGAGAAACAGTGCTTATTTGTCACTTTGGACACACTTTCAAGTGAATATTTTAGACCCATCAAGATAGATGGAAGTCAAATGCAAGGATATAGAGATACCGGATCTGAAGTGTGTGTTATTAGGCCTGAGCTGGTACCAATAAAGTATCAGAGGACTATATCCCAAATGAATTTAAAGGGATTAGGATCAACAGTTTTATCAAACGTGGTTTCCATACCTATAGAGTATCGTGGTTGGAAAGGAAAATGGAATTTTGCGGTCAACTCGCAAATCCCTTACAATTGTCTCATTGGAAATGACCTTTCCAGAACCCTCAAGAATATGTATAAGGAAGCTGGAAAAGAACACTTGATCCTCAAGCGAACCACAGAACAAGAGACTCAGTGTTTACCCATATGTCAGGACATAGAAGACAATCCAGAGTCAAGTTCTATTGTGGCTGATTTTGTTAGAAAAGAAGATGGGGAAAGAGAAATTTCTAGAGAACAGAAAGCTGACGAATCACTACAAGCTCTGTTCACTACAGCTCAGTCAGACACCCATGAGCTTACTTCAGAAAACCCATCTAGATTTATAATTCTAGATCAAGTTCTGTATAGGAGGTTTTGCACCAGAAGTCTCTGGAATTAGTGGCTTCCTACAAACAGATAATTGTACCTCAGAGATATAGAGAACATCTCATGAGAGTGGCACATACAGGACCGCAAGGAGGTCACATGGGAGTTAGGCGCACCACCCAGCGCATTACCAAGAACTTTTTCTGGCCAGGAATGTATAAACAAATTAAAGAATTCTGCCAGGCATGTGACACCTGCCAGTGTATTGGTTCCGGACGAGATCGGACAAAAGCTCCTTTGATTCCAATGCCACTGATAGGAGAACCATTTTTCCGAGTGGGCATTGATATAATAGGCCCATTGCCTAAACCAACTCGTCGAGGCTGCAGATTTATACTCACCATGATGGATTATGCTACTCGGTACCCTGAGGCAGTAGCATTATCAAATATAGAAACAATTACTGTGGCAAATGCCCTGTTGTCGATATGGGGTAGAACAGGTTTCCCAAAGGAACTGATATCGGACCTGGGAACCCAATTTACATCAAGGCTGATGGGGAAACTACTAGAGCTATGTGGCATCAGACAACTGACATCTTCTGCATATCATCCGTAGACTAATGGTCTTGTCGAAAATCTCAACAAGACATTAATAAGAATGATCAAAGCTTATGTTCAACAACACCCGAATGATTGGGATGTAAAGCTGCAACAGCTCCTGTTTGCATATAGAGAGATTCCCCATGGGAGTACTGGATACAGCCCTTTTGAATTGTTATATGGCAGGAGAGTACAAGGACCTCTTGACCTCGTGAGGGAGTTCTGGGAGTCACCTTCAGAACCAGAGCCGGTGCCAGTGACCCGATATCTTCAGGATCTCCAAAGACGATGGAGACAGCGAGAAACATCGCCAGGGATAACCTTGCATCAGCCCAGCGGAAACAAAAGTCATTGTATGACCTGACGGCGAGAGTCCGAACCTTCAGCATCGGAGACGAAGTCCTGTACCTGATCCCAGAGAAGTCCAACAAGCTTCAACCGAATTGGACAGGCCCATGGACGGTGTCTAAGAAGTTTAATGATGTTAACTACCTGATTTATGATGAACAATTGGACATTGAAAGGCTTGTACATGTTAATATGTTGAAGCCCTATGTTAGTAGAACAGCCAATGTATATATGGTAGTTACGGAAGGAGAAGTAGGAACGTTTTCCTTTTGGGAGGGAAACAGGAAAGCTGATGGGAGTATCAATCGGGTAAAGATTGATGAGGGATTATCCTCAAAACAACAAATGCAAGTTTGAATAGCCTCTTTACAGCTTGCATGAAGCATCTTGAACTACCACCATACATAATGGTTTGGATGCTGATGTGGTACACCAAGAGCCAGAAATGGCAGAACCAGAAATATAACGATTTGACTCAACTAATGAAATAAATGTTGTCTATACATTGACCTTTCTCTGCTCTCTTGACCCTAGATCTCTGGCCTAAGGAATGTTACCTTTGCATTTCTGAACCCTTCCTCTCCTGGCATCTTGAGGCTTGATCCGGAGATGTCATCCACACCCAGCTAATCTCTACAGACTGCCAAGCATTCCTTTCCCAATTTCCCCATTGTAGCAATAAAAGATAACTTTGATTGGATTTTGCATGTGCTAAACTTTTTCCTTTTATTGTGTGTCTTTCCTTTCAACTTACATCCTCTGCCCCACATTCTCGACCTAATGATTTAATCCTCTGTGTGTTTTATTAAAAACTAGCTTGGGCACCCGGCGGTGCCTGGGTGATTTGAGAAGTGCAGCAGGATGTACAGTGGGTCATGGGGGATCTGTGTGCCAAGTTTGGTCTGGATTCATCACTATTGGGAGTTGCAGTGGTATCATGAAATTACTGAAGGTACTGGAATTCCCATCATCTGTGGTCCACCCTCCCCCAAATTGCAGTAGGATGTAGATTGGGTCATGGGGGCTCTGTGTGCAAAGTTTGGTCTGTATTGGTGAATGGATGAGGGTTGCATTGTTTTTGGGAAGTGAGTGAAGGTACTTCAAGTCCCATCATCCATGTTCTGCCCCCCTCCAAACTTCAGTAGGATGTAGAGTTGGTCACTGGGCTCTGTGTGCGAAGTGTGGTCTTTATCGGTGTTTGTTGGGGGCCGCATTGGTGTGTGGGAACAGAGGGGTGTGAAAGTACTACAAATCCCATCATCCATTGTCAGTCCTCCCCTGAATCTCACCAGGATGTGAAGGCAGTCATGGGGGTTATGTGTGCCAAGTGTGGTCTCGATCAGTAATTGGATGAGGGTTGCAGCGGACTTTGCTAGTGAGTAGAGATACTTCAAGTCCCATCGTACATGGTCCACCGTCCTCCGAAGTGCACCAGGATGTAGAGTGGGTCATGGGGGCTGTGTGTGCCAAGTGTGGTCTGTATTGGTCCTTTTTGGTGGTCTCAGTGGTCTGTGGGAACCAAAGTGTTTGAAAGTACTACAAATCCCATAAGCCATGGGTCATGTCCCCCAATCCGCACCAGAACGTAAAGGGCATCAGGGGGGTTGGGTGTACCAAGTTTAGTGCAGGTCCATCACCCGTGCTGGTTGCTGTGGCCTGTGAAAGTGGCAGCCAATACACGAATACAAACATTCACTTTTATTATATGTATAGATTAATTTTTTTCTATATCTCCTGGAGTCTGGCTCACCCCAAAATTTTCAGTGGGACCCCGACAGAGAACGCAAGGTCCCATTTTAAACATGTATTTTTAGCTGTTAATGCAAATCAGTGTGCGTTTTTGTGAAATGGCATTTAGCCCCGCTCCCTTCATTTTATCCCAATTTCTTCTGCATTTTAATGCCTGTGTAGAGTGCCTCTTAGTAGCAGCCAAATAATTCTTAAACACTAACTCCATCTAGTGATTGCCTGGAGTACAATTCCTGTATTTCTTGGAGCTGCCAAGAAAGAAATAGCTGTTAGTTTCCCCCCAAGGCTTTCTGGGCTTAGTAAAGATGCAAGTTGGGGGGTTCCAGGTTTCCTCTCTAAGGAAGTGGCAGTATTCCTTGGGTCTTCTTTCCTCCCAGTTGATAAATGGCTATGGATAATGCTATGATGTCTTATAGGTTTTGGAAGGACTAGGTCATTGCCCTATATGTGTGGAGCACTAAACTGCACTCACACACTGTCTATTATCTTATATTCCTATTTTGTTTTGAAGCCACCACAGGATTTTCCAGAAACATGCCAAGCTGGAATCGTGTTGTTTAACAAGTGAAGTCAATCTAACTTGACCATATCATGAGAAGATATGACTTATTAGAAAAATAAGAACATTTAGCAAGGCAGAAGGTGCAGAAGACTGCATCTGAACATAATATATTAAGTCAAGGAACTGATAGCCTCGAATTGGCTTGACCTAAGTAGGAGTGTTGAGGACAGCAAGCATTGGAAATCTTTCATTCATAGGGTTGCCATAAACAGGGGACGTCGTCATCATGGTAAGCGAAGATTATTTTGGCGCCCCCCCCCTGGCAGCTTGTGGACGCCACCGCGCATGCGCGCCGGCATCCCAGTTTGCACATGCACGCCGGCGTGCTGTGCGTATGCGCGCCAGCATCCTGGCTCGCGCATGCGTGCCAGCATCCCAGTTCGCATATGCACGCCGGCGTCCTGCGCGGCTGCACGCATGCGCACTGGTGTCCTGCACGGCTGCGCGCATGCGCACTGGCGTCCTGCGGAGGCGCGGCGCAGGCAGCACTGGCTCCCAAGCACGCCTCCACCCAGCGGCGCGACGGCGCAGCGGTGCAAGGCGGGGCGGCTGGTGTGGCGGTGCCCCTCCCAGGTGGCAACGCCCTCCCAGGAGGCATCGCCCTACGCGGCCGCTTACTCCGCCTAATGGTAAGACCGCCCCTGGCCATAAATCAAAGTTGACTTGACAGCAGTTAAAAACAATAATGTAAACTCACCAGTAATCAATTAATTCAATGAATCTATGCTGTCCAAGGCTAGCAACAGGGTTAAGGGCCTAGTTTTAGCAACTACTGAGAGCAAACTGGTGCCATCACAATTCTTTGGTTTCTACCTAACTGGAGAACATGAATTTTTCATGTTTGGCTTCTAATGAAATTTGGAGACAATTTGACCAGATTCAAAGCAAATGCCATGCAGAGTGTCTAGTAGGCCTGTTTGATTTATAAAAAAATGGTTAAAAACTTGTTCCGGATGTAGGGGATGCTGGCGTTTCAAATCTGAATGACTTCTGAAAATTTCTGGAAAAATTGCGGAATTTTTCTGAAAAAAATGCGGAATTTTTCTGAATATTTTGGAAATTTTTGGAATAGCTTCGTTAATGGCAGACACGCATGCGCAGGAGGAACGAAACAGCATTGGCACTGGGAGAACTTCAGGGGATTGTCCCTCCATCATTTTTAGAGCAATCATTATAAACTTGAACAGAATTTTCAAAAAGCTACTATAAGTTTAAGTTTTAAGAAACATACAGAAACAGAGCAGAGCTCCAAAGAACACGTCTCGCCCTGCAAACATCACACCACAAAAAAGGAGATGCTGACAGATGTATATAAGAACAGCTTTGCAGAAAGCTGCATGGTCGGCTTTCTTTTTCTGTTTGGCTAGCAAGGGGGAAAAACATGCAGCTGCCCTTGTTAATCTTGTCAGATCCCTCCCCTGCCCCTTCCACCCCAGGCAAATTATGGTCAAGAGAGTTTGTTACATTGTGGGGAGGGGTGTGTGCTCCAGAACAACACATCCTTTAAATATTTCTCCCAAGGTTTTGGAGGCTCCCCCTCCCCCAAATATTCTTTTTAAATATAAACCAGTGGTTCCCAAAGTGGGCAGTACCACCACCTGGTGGGCGGTGGGGCAATCTAGGGGGGCACTGGAAGGCCCAGGAGAATTTGGGGGGTGCTGAACCCCTGTAAGCGGGCAGTGGGGGCGGTGGCATGAGCCAGGTGACAGGCTACCAGCCATCTCTGTGTGTCTCTCTCTCTCTTCTTCCCTCCTCCTGCTCCCTCCTCTCGCCAAGGAAGGGATAATAATAATAATAATACCTTTGGGGTTCGCTTCAAACTGGTTGAGTCTTACAACAATAATAATAATGTCCTTCAACATATTTAATGGAACATGGATTCAGTGCGGTAACCATTTCATTAACAAAAAAAAGAAACCGATTGCAAAATAGTCAATCGCGATGATTTGAGATTATTGCTGACGAAAATAGAGCCGAGGATTACTAGATTAGTAGCAACATACCTTCTCATTAAGATGATTTCGAATGTTTTAACATTTTTTGTATTACCTTTCTATTCTAAGTTCAATAAATAGTTTCATAATTTCAAACTTCAATGTTTCTAATTTACAACTTTTTTATTATATTTTACGAAAAAGGTAGAAATATTAATACCTATATCTTTCTGTTTAATTGCTATTAAAAATTTTAAAAAATAATTTCAAGGGAGGCGGTAAGTAATTTTTTTTCTGGAAAGGGGGCGGTAGACCAAAAAAGTTTGGGAACCACTGATATAAACACTAGGGTATAAAGAAAAAAAATGTAGTGAGAACAGAACGGTGAAGGATACAATTATTGGCTCTAAATGTACGTTATGTTTAAAAGGAAATACAATAAGACAGGCACTTTTTGATTAGAAATACGAGATGATTCAAGTGGGCAACATGTTCCCTGGATCATGTCAAGTAACCATCCAGATAGACTGCGAAGGTGGATGTTTTTTCAGAGGATTATAAATAGTTAAGACAAAGAGGAACACTAAGAGTGCAATTTAAAGGAAGGAAGGAACAGAACGCTAGAGGCTTACCAGTTCTTTAGTGAGTACATGCAGATTGCTATCTTGTTAAAATAATATGAAGTCTGTTATGGTCTAATTCCCATCAGAATATGTGAGGGTTATGGTGCTAGTTCCAAAGGAAAGGTTGAATTAAAACAGGGATGAGAATAAATGATGCAAGGGATATTATTGCAGACTTCTTTTTCACCTCCAGCCATGCGAAACTCTGGAGCAGAGCCATATCCAGATAGAGTTTGGACAACACAACTAGCCCTAATGAGAGATGGTCTATTGTCCACAGGGGCTAGGGTCTCCATCCTTTTTTTTGCTCTGCTAAACATTACAGGGAAAAGGTGGATGTGAGCAGCTGAATTTCAGGAGACTTTCTGGCCATCACAGATTTCCTATGTTGACATCAGCAGAGCCACCTGCATGACCAGGGTTACGATCACATAGAAGCATCTGTTGGCATCACTATGTGCAACTGCATTAGCCAGCAGTTCTCCAAAATGCTTTGCAGTTGTTCATCAGCAGTGATGATGACATGGGCCCAATCCACCTTCTTTTTCTTGCCCTTGTGGATAGCGGACTACTTTTCAACCATGCATCAGCAGTGACAGTCTAGCCTTGCTGAATCAGTTTTGGCATGGCTGGACCATGTAAACTTTGTTATGCTGCCGCCAGGGCCGTAGCCAGGATTTTGATTCGGGAGGGGCTGAGTTTGATTCGGGGCTGAGTCTGAGTGAGGGAGGGTCTACCTTATCAAACCTTTTGTATCGTTATCCCAATACCCCCATGCAGATAGGATATATTGAGCATGGTGATCAGATCATGATAGGAATACACATAACAGTTTAAATAATGTATCAGTAAGCATTCTCGTGGACCACCCTGAGAATTTCGGGGGGGGGGGGCTGAAGCCCCTCAAGGCCACACACACACGTGCCTGACTGCTGCCACCTCTCAATTATGGGATCATGGAAACTCCTCTGAGGCCTCTAGATTAGCTCCAAAATAGTTGATCAGTGTAGACTCCCCTAATCAGATTTATATTAATATTGCTACATTATTGAGAAGAGGCTACACCTGCTTACTTTTCTTGAAACTCAACAAGTAACTGATATTGTCCAGTTTGATTCTACACATTACTCTTGGAATTAGAGAATGGTCTGTGAGTTCCCGATAGGCTCTCTAGATGTGATTTCCATGGAGAGATGTACTCACAGAAGGAGATCTCCATGTATGTATTCACTGTTACTAGTAGGAATTGGTCAGAATACTTTATTTACAAGTGGATTCTTAACAGGATTACCTTAAAATGCACGTGAAGGTGAAATATGATTTTACTGGAGGTTTTTTAAAAAAAAATAATACCAGAAATTGCGAGAATTGCTTTTAGGCAGGTATAGACAGACTCTGAGTGATAATATTGTACATTTTACCTCTCTTACTGGTTAAATACATGCATTCATACACTGTCTATTATCTTTTTGTTTTTGAAGAAGGTCTTAAATCAGGGGTAGGGAACCTATGGCTCGGGAGCCAGATGTGGCTCTTTTCATGATTTCATCTGGCTCTCCAGAGCAGCCCGGGCCTCGGTTTTCCAGCGTGAAGCGGGGAGGAATGACGCAAATGTGCCGCAACTGCTGCTTCCGTGCCGCCATCACCGCCTCTTCCTCATCCCCCGCTGCGCTCGGGGCCCTCTTCCTTCCTTTCTTTCCTCCCTTTCACCCTTTCCTTCTCCTTCTTCCTTTTCCCTCCCTCTCTCCCCTTCCTTCTTTCCTCCATTCTCCTTCTTCCTTCCTTCCTTTCTCCCCCTTCACACTTTCCTTCTCCTTCTCTCATTCCTTTTCCCTCCCTCTCTCCCCTTCCTTCTTTCCTCCATTCTCCCTCTTCCTTTCTTTCTCCCCTTCACCCTTTCCTTCTCTCTTTCCTTTCTCTCTTCTCTTCCTTCTTTCCTCCATTCTCCCTCTTCCTTCCTTTCTTTCTCCCCTTCGCCCTTTCCTTCCTTTCTTTTCACTTCCCTCTCTCTCCCCCTTCTTTCTTTTCCTCTTTTCTCTTCATTACTTTACTTTTTCCTCACTCCCTTTCCTTTCTTTCTCCCCTTCACCCTTTCCTCCCTTCCCATTTCCTTCTTCCTTTTCCCCTCCTTGTCTCTCTCCTGCTTTTCTTTTCTTCCTTTTCCATAGTTTGTTCTTCTTTTCTTTCTTCCTCTCCCCTCCCTCCTTTATTTCCTCTTTCTTTCTTTCTTTCTTTCCCCCTTCCTTCCATATTCTCTTCCTTCCCAGAGTCCTGAGCATGCCTTTTGCAGAGCCAGGTCTGAAGTGTCCCATCATTCTGCCCAGGGAATCCTTTTCTCATACGTACATAGTATGTACGTATATACTCACATTTAGTTGAATTCAGTCTTAAAATATATTATATATATTATATGGCTCTCACTGAAATAAATTTCCAAATATTTTGCTTTTGTGGCTCTCTGAGTCAAAAAGGTTCCCGACCCCTGTCTTAAAATATCCCCAGGCAGAATCACATCAGGCTTCATTATGTATCTTTTATAAGTGGCTTTATTGGAAACAATCCTATTTGGGGGGTTTTCTGCCTTTAAATTTATCTATTGATCCAAATATATAGAAAGGGATTATTTAATTTGCCCATATGATATGGGGTATAGAATTTAAACCATTTGACAGCAGTTTAACCACCATGATTCTATAGCACTCAACTATCACAGGTAAAGTGATGACAAACTGCATCAATTCTACGTTGTAGATGCACCCATAGATATGCTTTAAAACACTTGGCAGCAAAAGTTCTGTTTGCTTAGAAGTAAATTTATTTAATTTCAGCAGCATTTACTCTCAGCTAATCTTGTACAAGATGGGAGTCCATGTTTGATTTTAATAAAACAATAATAAAACTTTATTTATATTCTGTCTCGGGGCAGATTTAATGCCTCCACAAAACAAACAAGTACCGACATAATAATCCCAATTAAGCCCACATATGAAAACAACATTAGAACCCAACATCAATAAATTGAAGTATTGTCGAAGGCTTTCATGGCTGGAGTCACTGGGTTGTATGGCCATGTTCTAGAAGCATTCTCTCCTGATGTTTCGCCTACATCTAGGGCAAGCATCCTCAGAGGTTGTGAGGTCTTAATAAATTAAAGCTTTGAAGCTTCTTTAAGGATTGGACTGGATCACTTTTTTTTCACTACATGTGAGTTCAACAAGAAAGGTATATTCAAGTGACCCAACACTGGCACAGGAGCTAAATCGATTCTGTGCTTTCAGGACTTTGAACACCATGAAGAACCTCTACAATATCTCAGTTCTTCTCTTTGTGGTACTGCTGCTAGTTGCTTCAGGTAAGATTTGTTAGTAATGGTGGATTAATAGACATATTTACATACCAGTGCATAGGAAAAATGATTTATGGAAACTGGTGAAAGTTTAGGAAAAGTAGTTGAGAAAAAGTTTCTAGAATATTTAAAGTATCTTTATTTTATTTATTTATTTTTATTTACTTTATTTATATTCCGCTCTTCTCACCCCGAAGGGGACTCAGGGCGGATTACAGGTACACATACTTAGGAGACAATCCCTGCCGTTTTCCACATACACACATATAGACGAACAGAGGCAAACTCTGGCCACCAGGGGGAGCTGATGCACTCCTCATCTCTCAGCGTTCCCAGCATCCCTTGTTGTTCCTTCCAAATTCCTCAGTGTTCCTGGAGTTCTTTTATGGCCTCATAATTCTGTCAAAATTTGCCTCCCCACTTAATTTGGTACGTTTATCTCCTACTTGACAGATGCAACTGTCTTTCGGGCTGCAAAGGTCGACAGCAGGCTACACTTAAAGGTCAAGCACCCACCTCGACCCGGGCAGGCCTCGAACTCATGACCTACTGGTCAGAGAGATCTTATGCAGCTGACACTTAGCCAGCTGCACCACATTCCCGGTGCATAAATATTTTATTTAAACATTTTTATTTAAATAAAAATATAAAGCATGAGTGGAAACTAATATCTGTAGAGATGCTCAGACACACTCAAAATGCATTGATTAAAAACCATATTCAGTTATATTATAACAAATTTCAGGAAGAAGTGTGTTAGGATAGTTGACCTCATTTCAAGGTTGTAAGATTCTCAGAAGTTCTGAATGGCCAACCTAGGGAAAATCTTCCTCTTTCCATATGAGTAACAATTTCAAGTTTGTTTGAATCATGTATGTATTTCCATGTGATTTTTCTTGGGTATGATTGCATTTTTCTTTTTTCTACAGGATTATCTCTACACATTTGGAATTCAGCTCACTGTGCTAGAGTTCATGGAATATGTACAGGAGCGAGCTTCTGTAGGTGGCCCTATACTCTCTATGTTGGAAAATGTACAGGGGGAAAAAAGCTGTGCTGCAAATTTTGAAAATTAATATTTTCAAATGAAATTCAAAAGTGATCAGACAACTAAGAATAATATTAATGTTGAAACTGTTGGAGCTGTGTGCAATTTTAGTGTGAGATTTAATTGTGTGTGTGTGTTTTAAAGCTGGCTATGTACTATGTATGTTTGAAATGCTTTCCAGAATAGATGTAGTTAAATGGATCACTGAGTGCTCCAGTGTTCCTAGAGTGCTCTGAAAAATGTGCTTCCTGCTTCCTGATATGACTGGACTTGAGTCATCATCTTTGGAATGCTGAAGGCGTGTCTTGTCCTGAAGAGAGATACTCCAGTCGCCATTATGTTACGGGACAGAGCAGAAGTGTTTGCTGTGCGCTGCTGTATATATAGTTGTAAAATAAACTACTTAATTGCTTTATTGCTGCAATTCATCAGTCCTGTGGCTGGCCGGAGCATGCCCGCTTTAGCCTTGCCAGACCCAATCAGAAAAAGGAAATGATATCGGAGGTGACCCTCCCCCCTTTCTCCTTAGGCTCTGTAGAAGAAGTTTAGAACCAAGGGATTCATAGTTTTCCCAAGAACATCAGGCTGGAAGTGATCCCATAATCCCATATCTGTCCCCCACGTGGGAATCTAAGGCTCTTCCCATGGACCCACGGCCCCACATGACAATGCCTCTGTAACTCACACTTTATGAATACACCCAGTTATTTTTCTTTTGCATTACTCTGTCTAGGACCCCTTTCTCTTGGGCTATCTTTTATTAATCTAATAAACTGTGTATCTTTCTGGTGGGTAGGCTGGGGTGATCAGGATGGTATTTTTTCCCATACACCCCAATGTATCTCCCCTCATGTTTTCCTCATGTATGTAATTTTAAAAATATGTAAGTGCCACTGTTTACCTTTAGCCAGCTGCCTGGGGCGAGCCTTGCCAGCTGTTAGCTAATTCAATCACCTCTCCACTAGCCTCATTTGCATGAAAATAGCAGGAGCCAGCTCTTTCCAAAAAGGGTCTTTCCCCTTGGGCCAAAACTGGTTTCTGTTAATCAATAGACAAAGACCTCTGAGTTTTTGTCTACCTTTGTGCCATTGATTAATAGGCAAAACTATTTCTATATATCATAAACGGCCACCTCTACTAGCCTTGGAAACTGGTACATGGCTACAGCTTCTTCATTTGTTTACCACCCAAAGAACTGAGACTCTCATGAAAATATCTGCATCTGGCCTTTTGTCAACAGGAAAAAGGCAGATTTGGATCAGTTTCTCATTTCCCACAGAAGAACAAAAGACTTTTCTCTGACCCGAAAGGTCAGGGGCTTGGATTCATTAACATAAGGACAAATTTAATCAAGGACAAATTTAATCCAGCTGCATTGTTTTCTACAAATTCCTGCCTCTCGCTCCCCATTCGCCAGAACAGAAGTGGCACTGTTTCACTATTGGATCAAACTCCAGCTGCCCCAGCGATTCCATCCAATCAACACAAAGCTGGTCTGGGGGCGGGAAGTGAGAAATTTGAATCTGTAACCTTATAAAATGCCATATATTTTGAATGTAACTTTATGACTGCTTTGCGACAAGGATCTGCGGTTGTCAGTCTCCTCAGCTGACGAGAATAAAAAAATTTCAGTGGCATCTTCTTCTGGAATTCTTTGGTGAGATCATTTGGGAAAGGGATTTTAGATTGCTTTTAAAAAATCGCCAGAGGTTTTGCTGAAATCCTCATTTTAGGGGTGCTTCTTGGCCTCTGCCCCCCCTGGGCCAGGCCCTTTTAATCTGTTCGACAACAAAAGTGGATCACGTGTCTTTTTGCAAAGCTGGCATTTGAGAGGGAGAGATGTGCTAGCTCCGTGATTCAGTGCCACTGCTTAGTGATTAGGGAATTGATCAATTTTTGATAATTCTCTTTTCCTTTGCACTAAATTATCTTCATTACATATCTTTCAGTCCTTCTTTTATTTGTGTTGTGCAAAGTCAGAAGCCCAAGCCTATTTTTCCTCAAAAGATATTTTTTAAAAATAAAATACCCAAAAAAAGCTTTTTTACTCTTTCCTCTATTTTTCTGGTTTGAGTGTGCTTGCAAAAAGAACTGCAGTGCATACACACACACACAAACACACACAGAGAGATATCATATAATAAATATTTGATATATAATAGTTATAATAATTACAACTATAGCCATCTACATGACTCCTTTTCACCCAAACACCACACAGCTCAGCAATAAGTGATACGTTTATCAAGAAAAGAGTATACAGTGCTCCCTCGCTACTTCGAAGTTCACTTATTGCGGACTCACTGTTTTGCGGATTTCAAAAAATATTAATTTCAAATATATATCATTATATTTTCATGGTTTTGTGGGGTTTTGCCGCCGCTGCTCTCCAAGGCACTTTCCCTCCTTAGTCCTCCCTCCAGCCTGGAAGGGCCTTTCCTTCCTTTCCTTCACTTTATTTTAAGTTTATAAAGACTTAAAAATAGTGTATAACTACTAAAATAATGTATAAATATTAAAATAAATATAGTGTCCCTACATCGCGGTTTTTCATTTATTGTGGGAGATTCTGGAACATAATCCCAGCAATAAGTAAGGGAACACTGTGTAATAGATTAGCCCCCTCTCTCCTGACCTTCAGGAAAAAACTCAATATGTGACTATGAAATAATTTGATTGATAAAGGGAATGAACCTGGATTATGATTTGGATGGCATGATTTTAATTCATGTTTTTAATCATTCATGTTTCAATCATTGGTTTTGATTGTAATTGTGTATGGCATCAAATTGCTGCCTGTTATAAGGCTGTCTTGAGTCCCCTCCGGGGTTAAGAAAGGCAGGATATAAATATGGTAAACAAATTTAAAAAAAGGCAGTTTCAAAAATGAGTAGACAATAATCCAAAACAAGAAACTGTAATTTAGGGGTTTCAACACTTAATGCAAAATTATATCCATAGGCTTGAAAGCTTGAACCAAGATTTGTAATCCAATCAAGAGTCATTGATCTTAATGAGGAAAGATCAGGTCAGGGAACTGGATCCAAAGCTGGGCCATAAGACAAGAAATTTTCAGACGAAGGGAAAAAAAATAAGAGAATGGGATAGCCCATTTGAGAAGGTGATTCGGAAATGTTTGAGAGGGGAGAAGAAAGTGGCAGGAGATCTGTATGAACAAATCATAACAGTAAAAGAAGAAATAATAGAGGAAATTTTTCATACATGGAGATTGGACATGGAAATTGAGAGGGTAGACATCCAGAGGAAAATAAGTAATATAGCAAAAGAAAAGTATAATGCATTAAGGGAAGCCAGAAGGAAAATGTTACAAAAATGGTACAGAACTCTTGCACAACTTTCACGCTTTGTACCAGGGATGAAAGATAAGTGTTGGCACAGCTGTGAACAAAGAGGGGTGTTCAATCATATGATATGGGAATGTGATAGAGCAGGGCTGTCCAACTGGCGGCCCTGGGGCCGGATCCGGCCCCCCCAGCCTGTTGGGCATAGCCCCAGCTATGCCCCCAGCCGCCATTTTTAAATTTTTAAAAAAAAATTCTAAATTTTTTTAAAAAAATGGCGGCCGGGGGAGGGGAGGCGGCGCAGGGAGGAGGAAGAGAGCTAGCTCCTCCTCCTGCACACGCCCCCTCCGTCCTCTCTCCGCGCCGAAAAAGGAGGAGTAGGCGGCGCCAAGGGCAGCGCGTCACGCCAGGCCTGTGACGCGCTGCCCTTGGCGCCGCCTCTGCTCTCCCTCCTCCTCCTCTTCCCGGGCGCGTGCCTTTCCCGGGCGCCGTGGCGCTGGGACAGCCACGGTGCCCGGGAAAGAGGAGGAGGAGGAGGGAGAATGACAGCTTTAGGAGAGGGTGGGGCCTGGGGCGGGGCCTGGGCTGGGGCAGGGCCTGGGGCGGGGCCTGGGGTGGGGCCAAGCGGCCCCCGAGGTCATCAGTGACCTCTATTCCGGCCCTGGACCCGGTAGAAGTTGGACAGCCCTGTGATAGAGTGCAAGATTACTGGAAAATGATTGAAGGAGAAATCAATAGAATGTTAGATTTACATATAGTAATGGTTAATAGAAATGTATTACATGCACGGATAATAGGAGTGAAGAAGAATAGGATATGCAAAAAGAAAAATTGATTGACAAATTAATAGCGTGTGCACAGATAGTTTTAGTGAGGGGTTGGAAGGATAAAACAAAATGGACATTGACTAACTGGTATAACTATATAATTAATATGTTAAATGTGGAAATAACAAATTGTAAATGGAATAATATAGATAAAATTGAAAAGCTAATAATAACAAAGAGGATGTGGGAACCAGTTAGACATTATTTAGAAAATGTGTTAAGAGGTGGAGTAGAAAAATTAAGACTGAGACTGATATTTCAAATGTAACCTCTGTAGTTTGATGTATAAACTGTATGTACAAGGAGGGGAGGGTGGGAAGAAAAAATAAAAATAAATTAAAAAAGAAGATCTTAATGAGGAAAGCAAGCTACAGAACCAAAGACAAGAACTTCCTATTCTGAGCTCCCAAGACAGGTAACTTTACCCATGAAAATCCAACGTTGATCTCACGATGAACATTATGTCAAAATGCATAATAATAATAATAATAATAATAATAATAATAATAATAATTTGTATCCCATTCCATCTCCACAGAGGGACTCAGAGCAGCGTACATGAATTCTAATTCTTACCCATGACATCACTCTTTCTCACACCTGGGTTCCCTTTGCTTATGTTTCAGTTATCTCTTCATAACTGTAATAGTTGAGTTATAGGCAAAGCTTATGTCTCCTCCACATTCCTTTTAGAATGGCAGATTCTCATGATAATAGAGAGAAGGGATTCCCCGAAGTACAAGGTCAAGAGGCCACTATACAACAAAAAGTAATACAGTTAAATAATCATAAAAATGAATGTGGTATATATGCTGTAGTACTATAACATGCAATGTGTATTTTTATGTAGGAATCAATTGTTAATCCCACATAAGGGATTTTTGGTTTAGAGATTTGCATTGTGAATTGCTATCCTGATAAGACAGAGGTCCTCTAGGTCAGTCGCTCATCTGACCGGGGTATTGGGTGGCAACCTATCCTGGATGGGGTTGCACTCCCCCTGAAGTCACAGGTCCGCAGTTTGGGGGTCCTCCTGGACTCAGTGCTGATGCTTGATGCACAGGTGTGGCGGTGGCTGGGAGGGCCTTCGCACAATTAAAACTTGTGCACCAACTGCGACCATACCTTGTGAAGGCGGACTTGGCCACGGAGTTCCATGCCTTAGTTACCTCTAGACTGGATTACTGCAATTCACTCGACATGGGGCCAGATTAATAACAGGGACCAGATTAATAACAGGGACGAATTACAGGGAACAATCAACCCCCCTGTTTAAAGAGCTCCATTGGCTGCCGTTTATTTTCTGGTCCCAATTCAAGGTACAGGTCATCACATATAAAGCCCTAAATGGTTTGGGACCCACCTACCTTCACAACCGTATCTCTCTCCATGAACCTGCCCAATACCTACGATTCTCGGGAGAGGGTCTTCTCTCACCTCTACCACTGTCCCAGTCCCAGAGGGCACAAGGGAGAGAGCCTTTTCCTCAGTGGCCCCCTGTTTATGGAATGCATTACCTGGTGAAATTAGGCGAGCCCCCACTATAGAAAGTTTCAAGAATAATCTTAAGACCTGGCTCTTCCGCAGTGCTTTTGGAGATTAACTATATAATCATGCTATCATCCACCCTCAATATCTGCTTTGAGTGTACACCTCCTCCCTCCTTTACATGAAGGTCCTTCTGCTTGACCCCAGTCTGAAAGAGTTTTCTCCCCTTACAAATAATTTGCACCATTGCCATCTCATCCCCTGTTTTTTTATCCTTCTATTTTAATCTGTACATGTGGCCCGCCCATTGTATTGTGCCATGAATGGTTTTATTTTATTTTAGTTGTCTATTGGTTATAATGTTTCTATGTATGATGTTACTTTGCAATTGTGTTGTTGGGCTCGGCCTCATGTAAGCCGCCCCAAGTCCCCATTGGGGAGGTGGTGGCAGGGTATAAATAAAGATTATTACTATTATTAAGCGTACTCTGTACAAGCTGTGAGTACATTGCATGTTGTAGTACTATAGCATAGATTCTCATGAGAACCATTTTCTATTTCCCTAGCAAAAGATCTAACCAAAATATTCCCATTACTAAGAGGAACACTTTTCATTTCCCCCCAGAGAAGTAACAGGCACAGAAATAAAAACACAGACTTCACCAAAAAGTACCCTTTCTCATTCTCAGAGACTTCACAGTCCTCAACAGGCTTTTTAAAAGAAGACTTACAACTCTAAACATTTCCTGAAAATCAGTGGTTGACCCAGTCATTCTGAAACTTAGGCGTGTTGCAGTGGTAAATGTGTCCTTCAACAGTGGCCATTTTCATCCCAACAGCCATAAATGACAGAAAGAGGAGCCTCTCCATTTTCCTAATTGACACAAATGGGCTGGATCTTCCCAAAGCAAAAACAGAGGTTCTGGCTGCCAGATTTGAGAAACAGCATTTTTCTCTCCCTGTCCCTATTTTGGGGATTTCCCGAAAAACAGAATTAGAACCGAGCCAAAAATGGGACTGAAAATGGGATGTATTTTTCCAAATATCACACCTCTAATGATAACTAATCAAGGTGAAAGAAAAAAGTGCAAAAGCTGGGTTGCAGCTAAATAATGAAAAACCCAAGATTATGGCACCAAGAATGACTGATAACTGGCAAATAGAGGGAGAAAACGTGGAGGCAGTGACAGACTTTGTATTTCTAAGTGCAAAGATGACTGCAGACGCGGATTGCAGCCAAGAAATCAGAATAAGTTTACTTATTGGGAGGAGAGTAGTGACCAATCTCGATAAAAGAGTGAAGAGTAGAGACATCTCACTGACAATGAAGATCTGCATAGCAAAAACAATGGTATTCCCCTAAGGATGTGAGAGCTGGACCATAAGGAAGGCTGAGCGAAGGAAGATAGATGCTTTTGAATTGTAGTGCTGGATGACAGTTCTGAGAGTGTCTTGGACCATGAGAAGATCCAACCAGTCCATACTTCAGGAAATAAAGCCTGACTGCTCATTGGAGGGAAGGATATCAGAGGCAAAGATGAAGTACTTTGGCCACATCATGAGAAGACAGGGAAGCTTAGAGAAGACAATGATGCTGGGGAAAATGGAAGGGAAAAGGAAGAGGGGTTGACCAAGGGCAAAATGGATAGATTGCAACCTTGAAGTGACTGGCTTGACCTTGAAGGAGCTGGGGGTGGTGACGGTCGACAGGCAGCTCTGGTGTGGGCTGGTTCATGAGATCACGAAGAATTGGAAGTGACTGAACGAATGAACAACAACAACAAAATTACGTCTGTTGAATCAGTTTTTGTCCTTTTTGAATAACATTCTTTTAACTAACTAACTTATCCCTTCTATACAATAATTTGAAGCAATTAAACAATAATACAGCTGGGTTTTTTTGGGACAAAAATGAGAAAAATCTTATTTAAAACTGCTTTGATGGCGATTTGCGTGTGTATGGGTGATACACCTCCCCCCATATTCAAGAAGACACCGACACAAGAGGTTGGAGTAAAATATGGCCACAACTCATTTATTGATAACAGGAAGAAGGGTTGGCGGCCATGCATGGGTCCTGGATCGGGGGTTGGACAACCGCTGCTGTCCGAAGATACTTACATCCCTGGGTGCCACCGGCACACCGCCGGTTCCCGCCAGCTTGGCACCCCAGGGGACCGGGCGTTATCCCCCCATCCAACCAGGGGCAATACATCACCCCAATCCAGGGGCCTTGCCACACGCCCACATGCCAAACACAGAGTTGTGACGAGCTAAACACCCACAACAGCCAGATTAGCTAACAAAATACAGAACAAGATGAACACCAACCAACAGCAAGATAAGCTAACAAATGTGAAGTTATACTACATGCAGGGAGGGTGGGTGGAAAAGCTGATGCAGGCCCAATGCCTGCTGGTAGGCTTCGGGCAGCCTTAAGTAGGCTGCCCGGGTGAAAGAGAGGGCTGGTCCCAACTGCAGACTTGACCAGGGTGGGGCCAGCCCCACCATTGGCCAGCTGGCTCTGGTGGCGGGAAAATCTCCTGCCACCCAGGGGGCTTCTGGGAGGAAGAAACCCCCCTCCTGCTCCAAAATGGCAGTGGGGACACCCAGCACCGCAATCTGCTCGGCCTGGTAAGTCGGGCCAAGCCATTTAAGAAAGGCTACTAAAGGTTAATGGGTTTTAAGAAATGAGACAGCCTCTGAAGTTACTTTTTTTGTCAACAAAGGGATTAACATTTTAAGAATATAGGACATTATTTTCAAAGCAAAACAAGGAGAAATTCCCAGACATATGACTAAACAGCAGGTTAATATTTCAACTTTTGGGAGATGAGACTCCTCCCACCGATAAATGAATGTAGCAACTTAGCAAGTGTTGATTATGTAAACAAATCTGGAGAGAGATACATCCTAGTGCCATCAGAGCAAAATATAGGAAATGTGGACCATTCTCTTATGCAAGATGAGCTTGCAGAAGGAGATGGCTGGTCAGCTCAGTATGAAGTGTGTCATGCTAACCGGGCACTGGAGGGTCTGTAGTTTAGGACTGAAATATTGTATCTTCCCAGTTGGGACACAAAGCTAGAATAAGTCCCAAACATTAGCAGGAAGGTCGACCAAAATTAGTAAACAATAATTTTGGCTAAAGGATCTACCAAGCTTAGCATTTCTGTCGAACCCACTCACAGCACTGGCTGAGAAAGAGAAGGCTATTTTGTTGAACTTCAGGGTTACACAGATAACTACAAATATGGCTGAACAGTATCTAATGCATACATGGTAATCCTTATCTGAGGCCTATTGCTTACGGTAGGCTATACAGGCAGTACTCTAGTTATGTATATGTATGTTGAATGTGTATGTAAGTTGAAATAGGTATATTTTAGTGTAACCCCCCGCCCACACACACACACAAACACTTTGGATAACACAGGGAAGGCTTAACACCCACTTGGCATTTGTTTTGCTGTCTATGTCTCTTTCCAGAACATTTCATCTCATTTCTGTTTACTTTCTGTACATATTTCAGATTTCAATATTAATGTCAAGGATATGTACTATGATTTTGCCTAGGATTTGTGCTACATTAGACCAGTAAAGACAAATATCACTTAAGTAAAAGAAGCATTAAATATTACATAACAAAAAATAAGATGTAAACACTAATCTGGAAACAAGGATTGGTGAAAAAGCGTAAGTGGAGACATATTTTTCCTATAATAAGTCATTCACAAGTCAATTTTAGTTCCAAGGAGTAGGTTTCTCTCACTTCCTGTCGTCTCACCCATGGTTCTTTACTATGAGTTATTTGTAAGTCAGATGTTTGTAACTCAGGAAATGTCTGTATATGTAACCATAACTTCTGATTACATATGAAGCAGTATTAAAATACACATATGTACTCAACATTAAAGCCTCAATGTTAGTTTATTTTGGGATCTGATTGGTTCGTTATTTGTACTTATATTGATGAATGTTTACCATTTTTTGTTGAAATCTGCCCTGAGTCCACTCGGGGAGATAGGGCAGAATGCAAATAAAGTTTAGTAATTATTTATTCATGTGAGTGTGGTCTCTGTCACTCTCTGTGGGAAAGCCATGTACGGAGGGGCTTCTTCCTTGCTCAGCCATCTAGCCAGGCATTCCTCCCTCCTCACTCGCTCCCGCGTTGGAGGAAAAAGAGAGCTTCTTTCTCCACTCCAGCGTCACCATCTTCCTCTGGGCCTTTTGGGGGAACAAAACCCATCACTTTTGGGGGAGAAGCAGTGCTTGTGATGGATAACGGGAGACATTTACAAGAGTTACAAAACTCATCCAAAAGTCATAGGTCGGTGTTTTTAATTTTACATTTTATTGTGTGTGGGGGTGGTTTGCATATTTTAATATTGCTTCATATGTACAAATCTAACAGATTAGATCTGAAAAAATAATTAATTCAGGCATTTCTTGGTTAGAAATATGAGATGACTCAGGTGAGCAACATGTTCCCTGGATTTGATGTGAAGTAACCAGATAAACTGCGAAGGTGGATGTTTTCTCAGATGATTATAAATAGTTACAACAAAGAGGAACATTAAGAGTGCAATTTAAAGGAAGGAAAGAACAGGATGCTAGAGGCTTTCTAGTTCTTTAGTGAGTACATGCAGATTGCTATCGTGCTAAAATAATCTGAAGTCAATTATGGTCTATAACAGTGGTTCCCAAAGTGGGCGGTACTGCCCCTAGTGGGCGGTGAGATGATCCAAGGGGGCGCTGGGAGGCTCAGGAGAATGTGGGGGGCAGTGAGCCCCTGTAAGGGGGCGGTGGCATGAGCCAGGCAACAGGCTTCCCGCAGGGCCTGCCCCCTGCCACTGAGGTCCAGATCCAGGGTTGTTTGGGTTCAGAGTGCTCTCCAAATATGGGTGAACTACATCTCCCATAAATCACTGTCAATTCCTCCCCACCTTCTACCATATTTTCTGTTGGTCATGGGGGTTCTGTGTGCCAAGTTTGGTCCACATCTGTCATTCATGGGGTCTCCGGTGTGGAAGTCCGAGCTGAATAGATTGAAGGTACTGCAAATCCCATCATCCGTTGTCCATACTCCCCTAAACATATTGTTTTTGTGATTAATCACTATGCTTTAATTATGTTTAATTTGTAACAATGAAAATACATCCTGCATATTAGATATTTGCATTACAATTAATAAGAGTAGCAAAATAATTTATGAAGTAGCAACGAAAATATGGTTGGGGGTCACCACAACATGAGGAACCTTATTTAGGGGTCACGGCATTAGAAAAGTTGAGAACTACTGCATTAATACCAGGCATGTAGCTTGGGGGGGGGGGCTAAGGGGGCTTCAGCCCCCCCCCTGAAATTCACAGGGTGGTCCACAAAAAGGCCTTAATGGTACATCATTTAAACTGATATGTTTATTCATATCATGATTAGATCACCATGCTCATTATATCCCACATTAATGGGGTTATTGGGATAATAATACAAAAGGTTTTCTAGGGTAGACCCTCTTCCACCCAGTCTCAGCCCCCCCCCCCCCGGAATCAAAATCCTGGCTACTGCCCTGATTAATACATATATATTTATGTTTAATTGCTATTTAAAAATTTTAAAAATTAATCTCTAGGGGGGCGCTGAGTACTTTTTTTTCTGGAAAGGGGGCGGTAGGCCAAAAAGGTTTGGGAAACACTGGTCTACAATACCAATAACAAGATTTATTTCGGTCAATGACCAGCATCAAAAATGTACAAACATCAGGATGTACAAACATCAGGGTGCACCCACATGTACAAACACATGTACACAAATGTGTACACTAATTCCCATCAGAATATGTTGAGGTTATGGTGCTAGTTCCAAAGAAATGGTTGAATTAAATCAGGGAAGAAGAATAAATGATACAAAGGATATTACTGCAGCCTTCTTTTTTGACTCCAGCCATACTAAACTCTGAAACGGACCTATATCCAGATAGAGTTTGGAAAGCACCGCTAACTCTAATGAGAGGTGGTGTATTGTCTCCATCCTCTTTTTGCTCTGCCAATGTGTATAGCGGACTACTTCTCAACAATGTATCAGCCATGACAAGGAATATAAGGTGACAGTTTAGCCATGCTGAATCTGTTTTGGCATGTCTGGCATGTGTAAACTTTGCTATGCTGCTGCCAATTATGGATCATCGAAACACTCCTAAGGCCTCCAGGTTGGCTCTAGAATAGTTGTTGCATTATTGAGGAGAGGCTACAGCTACATACTTTTTTTTGAGGCTCAACAAACAACCAAAATTGTTCAGGCATAGTAGCCAGATTCTAAGATACATCCCTCTTGGAATTACAACAACAACAATTTTATTGATTAGCCAGAAGCCATATCAAATACACACAGAACACAGACACATTGCAATGATTCTAAAAACAATCTGGAGAGAATTCTAGACCATTACATCAATTAAACCCCTGTTTTGCCCAGCAGGAGGGATTCTAAGGGAGGTGGTAACAATTCACAGGTCCTCATCTCCAACACAATTTATTCCAATTGCATCTATGTAATCAGATCTTAGTTTCATGGCTTTACAGAGGAAACGAGCAGTAGCATCTGTTATCAGCTTGTTGGAGCCGGCCAGCAGAAGTGAGACTTTTGCTAGAGGGTCCCAATGATTTTTTCCCACGAGAAATATCTCTAACAGTTGTTTTCTCTCTTTTTGATAGATTTTGCAATAGAGCAGAAGATGAGTTAGATCTTCAATCTCAGGGGCACCACAAATACAGATACGCTCTTCATAGGGAATTTTCTTGAACCTCCCATATCTCACCATGGAATCTAATTGCTCAAACCTGGCTCTAGTGAAAATTTTCCTTAGGTGGTGTAACAGAATTGGAATTACAGAATTGTCTGGGGTTCAAAATAGGCTCTCTAGATGTGATTTCCATAGAGAGATGCACTCATATAAAGAGACTTCTCATCAAAGTCTTTCAACCATGTATCAGCAGGGACAGGGAATATAATATCCTGCCTAGACCCCAACCCTCTGGTTGGGGAATGTGTACCTGGGAACGTGTGCTTGCTCTTGGGAGCCTCTGTGGGCCAATACACAATGGTTTAAGGCCATAACGTGACCATGTGATGCCCAGGGCAACCTGTAAGCATGCAAGTCACAGAAGTAGAGCCTAATTTATATGATCAGAGCACAGCTCAAATACATTTTTAAAAACTTTTAAAAAATCATGTGTGTAAGGTTTTTAAAAATTGAGTTTTTTTCTCTTCCTTCGAGCCTGTGCAATGGATTTTTCTGGTGGAGCACAGCATGCACAGAACTGGCCTCATCCTTTAAGCCAAAGGTTCGTCTGCCGGGGCCTAGCAAGCTTAGGATGATAGCAGCAAAGTCCTCAGATCAAAGGTTGGATTAGAGTTTTCTTCTCTTAGATGGTTTACCTTGCAGGGTTAGACCAGCACCATCTGCCCGGGTTTGAAATCAGAGTTTTCCTTCTCCTACGATGGTTGCCAAAAGGCTAGAGAGCCCATCCTGCCCATTGACACTCTTTGTCAGACCCTTCAATTATGACCTGTCTGGCACGGGAGGCCTTACTGGTGACTATTATGCCACCGCCAGCATAGCTCACAACTTCATTAGGGTACGCAAGCCTCTCCCCCACAGCAAGGGGGCGCCAATGGAGAGGTGAATATATTAATTGTTTTTAAAATGTGATTGTTAAAAATTTGGTCTGAGGGTAGTTCCCTTTAAAATACATGTTATGACCTCTTTAGGGCTAAAGTCACATGGGTAAAGCCACAACATCTCTGGCTTCTGAAAAAGAAAATTTCTTAGCACATGTGCACTTATCTGAAAATATGACCACACATCCATAGCCTGCCCCTTAGTTCAAGAGATACATATCTCTCTTTATAAACCATCTAGGAATTTAAGATTGGCTGGGTAGGCCCTGCTCTCGATCCCGCCTTCCTCGCAAGCACGTCTGACAGGGGCAAGAGACGGGGCCTTCTCAGTGGTGGCCCCTCGGCTGTGGAACTCCTTCCCTAGGGATATTAGATTGGCTCCCTCCCTCCCGACTTTCAGGAAAAGAGTAAAAACTTGGCTTTTTGAACAAGCGTTTGGAAGTGCAGCGGAATAAGTAATTATGAAATAGGAAGAATGAATACGGAATGGATCGATGATGCTTTTAACAGGACGACAACGATGATTATATGTTTTTAATTAGTTACTTATGTTTTATAATGTTATGTAGAATGGTTTTGATTGTATTTTTATGAAAGTATGTCAGTAAATTTGCTAATTCTGTGAGCTGCCTTGAGTTACCGTAAGGCTGAGAAAGGCGGGCTACAAATGCCGTAAATAAATAAACAATAGCCAACCCAATGGCTATGACCATACATCCGTAAGCTGGCCTTGTAGTTCAGCAGCCAACCAAATAGCTGCTGTACATGGTGTCCACAGGTCATATGTCAATCAAGCTGTTCTTCATAGATCAAAAAGAAAATGAAATGATGGTTTATTGATGATTTCGTAATATTTTGTACTGATTGTTTTTACTGATTGTATTCGTTTAGCATCACTGATGCATTGTGAAGCCGCCCTGAGTCCCCCCCCATGGGAGAAGGGCAAGGTAGAGATAAAGTAAATAAATTAATAAATTGTCCACCCAAATGGTAGCCTTGAAAAATTGACTCCATCTTCAAAGGAAATGAGACATTCCTTTCATCAGCCAATCAGAGAGAAAGCCTGTCAAGGCATAAAAGACGGAGCCGGAGTTGTACACAGTCACTTTGGGCGCCCTGCATTTTTTGCTGTTTACAACAAATTTACATTGGTTAGTTTTATTGTATGCTTTAGATAATGATGATTATTTAACATACAGCTTCTCTTGTGTGCCGTTACATAGATTAAAGAGGAAATTTGATGTCTTTATTGGATTAACAGCTTCAAACAAGAAATGAGTTCTTTTTAAAAGGAGGCTGGCTGGATGTCTATCAGACCCAGTATTCAGTGTTTTCCAAAAACAGGCTGTGTTCAGTGGCTTACTTCTTTAACGAGAAACTCTTGTCCTTTAAAGACTATGATAATAAAACATAATAATAATAATAATAATCTATTTATATTCCGCTCTATTTCCCCAAAGGGACTCAGGGCAGATTCCAAACATAAAAGGCAAACATTCAATGCCTGAATACAACAACATTTTTTTTCAATTTAAGAAACTATTGTAATTCCAGATGTGTTGAACATCCCCAGGAAGCATTTAGAGATCTCTAGGCTAAGCTACATTTTTTCATTCCTGTGAATATGGAATGGGCAAGCATATATAATTTTCAATGTATTTTGGATGTGAAACTGAATTCATAAAGCATCAGTAACATTATTCAAACAAAAACTTCACCTGCTTGAATGTGGAAAACAATGGCATGGTAATTTAGTTGTAATCTGTTTTACCAACTTTTATTCGAAATTTGAACAGACAAATAAGGAAGAGACTTACAAAAAAAGTTTCATTAAATATCCTCTCAATATATATACTTTGTTCCAAAAAACATCAAAAAGTAATTGGTTTTTTTCTTGTTTTATTCTGACACTTCTAAAGAGGTTGAAAATCAAAAAATATCACATATGTTTTTTAAAATCCTTAATTTTATTTACACTGTTCCAAATAACTTCAATTCTACCATCCCATAAAACCATGTCTCCGAAATGCAGAGAAGGCGCTTTCTTTACTTGCTTTTCTCAACCTCCTCCCCACGTACACACACACACCTTTAAAAAAATTGGATGATAAAGATGGGCCTGAACTAAAGGAAGTGAAACTAAACTAAAGAAGAGAAATCAAAAATAACCCAAAAAGTTGGTCACAAGACTCATAATATTCTGGAATATTTTACAATGATTCCTTGAAAGAGAATTTGTTTTTAATGCTTTCTAAATATACACAGTAAAAATACAGACTAGCTGCCTTGAAAAATAAACAATGATAGAAATAATATTTCAGCATTTTTTAATATAGTTGAGTAGTCAGCTTTACACCACTGTTTAGGAAACATATTAAATATTAAAAACTACATAAATCAATTATTTCAAGTAGGCTTTCCATGTCAAGTTGAAGAAAAGAAGTGCCAATATGTCTGATTCTGGAGCAAATGGGGCAAATACAGCTCTATGTGTGCCAACTCTGTGTCCAATTAAATTGGACCAATCCAGTTTCAGAGCAGAATAACCCATTAAAATGATCTGTGTGAATATGGGCATGAAAAATATCAAGGAATGTTCTGTCTCCAGCATATAAGGGAAAGGCCAGGGTTTATTTATTTATTATTTACTGTATTTATACCCCGCTCTTCTCAACCTCGACGGGGACTCAGAGCGGCTTATAAATTATGGCAAAATTCAATGTCGCATTATACAACAAAAAAATAAATATAACATATCCAATTATAAAACAAAACATATAAATGCAATAAAGCAGATCAAAACATAGTTTTAATGGAGCAGATGTTCCATCGGGGGGAGGAATGAGACGCCAAACCAGGGTGGCAGTGTTATCGAACGGCCGCTAATCCCCAGCCAGCTATCCGACAACCGGGCAAGCCCGTGGACCGACCACAGGGCAGAGACCGCGAGGGTTCAGTTAACCTGGCGAGCCCGGAGCGACTAGGTCCTCGTAGCCTACCCACCTCCCGGAGATCCAATTATGCTCACCAATCTGCAAGGTAGATGCCACGAAATTGTTTATTCTGCTCAGCTGAGAGGATGCGAACCGCAATACCCTGATTCCCGCAAGGAACGCATACATGTACAATCAAAACATTGGTTTTTAAAGGTTACAAAGCTGTCAAAACAATTGAATTTCCCGCCTGCCCCCTTCTGGGCCGGCTCCGCCTATGATTGGCCGGAACGTCGAGACCAGCTGATGGGCGGGAAGTTGACCGGCTCCGGGGAACCTATCAGCGCCCACTCCCATTCGCCCTCCTAGCCAATCAGAGGTCTGGGGCCATATATGGTATGTCCGGGAAGGGAAGCTTAGACGGAAATTGCTGTCAATAATGGCATGTGGGTATAACAAAAGAATCCCTTTCGGGTAAACGACCCGAGTGATATCTGGAGTGATAGGATTAGTGGAGTTGACGTTTCATTCATGGGAATGAAAGGAAAAAGGGGAAGAGATCTGATGACAGAAACTCACTCAGACCTTTGGGTGACAAAAGGATTATTTTGGGGCACACCTGGGTTCCGAAGCCAGCTGTGAGACCCACTATGAATAACAAACTGGTATTGTCCATGTTCCAAAGGCGGGTTAAGTTTGACGACTCAGACGGACGAAACCCCCTTCGGGCTGACGGAAATGTGGGGCATAAGACTAGTGCTCAGCTGATCCATAACAAGACTTTCCATCAGAATAACGCATGCAATATGAATATGGTGATCCACAAAAGGTTTTGGGAAACAGGCTTCAGTTACATTTCCTCTGGGCGAAACATAGTAAAACATTCTCAAGGCAATCTTTCTTTAACCAAGGCAAAAAGGGGGAGGGAAAGGTTTACACGGGGTCAGGGGGGGGAACAAGGGAACAATATTGTACAGATGTACAGACACAGGGGTGAACCTTTATTATGATTTATGATCTTCTGATTCCTGATGTCAGCCCAACATAAACAGAGGTGGCCTCCTGCTCCATAGGCCAATTCCTTTCTCAAAACTTTCCTTTCTGAGTTCAGAGGCGTCCCAAGAGTGAGGGGAGAGGAAAAGGGGGAAATAAAGATAAAAAGGAAAAAAATGAAAAAATAAGTTCCTTTCCTCCCTATGGGAGTCTCGAGCTCGGGACTCCCATTCCAAACGGCCTTGGCCCTGCCGCTTGAGCTACCGCACCTTTCCCTTGGGCGCAGCTCTCCTCGCAGTCTTAAGGCGCCCGGGAAGCGGGAGAAGAGAAAAAATATATAAAAATTCAGGAAAAATAGGGAGAAAGTCAGAAAGAGAAAGAACCCCTTTGGACAGACTCCAGCGGGGCTTAGGGAAGGGATGTGTGGGTTTCCACCCGGGAACAGGCGTGCGTGCTGAAGTTGGGACTTGTTCACTCGCGGAACGACCTGCAGCTTGAGAACTGTTGCCCTCGGCAACAGCAGTGGTCACTCAACAGATGGCCCAGGAGAATCAAGGGCCATGGCTGGAAGAAACAAATGTTGGTGTCTCTGTGCTGACCCAAGGATGCCAAAATGGAGGCCAGTCAAGATAGAGTCTGGCAGCACCAAGCGGTCCGCAGCACCAAGTGAGTCCATAGAAGCTGAGAGAGAGGCAGCAAGGGAAACAGGCTGCTAGTTGCTTCAGGTAAGATGTGCTTGTAATTGTGGATTACTAGACATATTGCTGATCAAAGAGCCAGAGGAGGTTTGGCAGAGTGAGTTAAGGTGGTGGTTAATGCCTCCTTTTACAGGAGGGCAAGATTCCAGCCAGCCTAAAACAGGCTGTTATAAAACCACTGTTGAAAAAACCATCACTGGATCCCACTCAATTAGTCAACTATTGGACGGTTTCCAATCTCCCCTACTTGGGCAAAGTCATGGAACGTGTGGTGGTCTCGCAACTTCAGGGGTTCTTGGTAGACACTGATTATATTGATCCGGCACAGTCTGGATTTAGGCCGGGACATGGAACTGAGACAGCCTTGGTCGCCTTAGTAGATGATCTACGTGGGGAGCTAGACAGGGGGAGAGTGTCCCTGTTGGTTCTGCTGGACCTCTCAGCGACTTTCGATACCATTGACCATGGTATCCTTCTGGGACACCTCGCAGAACTGGGACTTGGTACTGCTTTGCAGTGGCTCCAATCCTTCCTGGAGGGCTGGTCCCAGAAGGTGTTACTGGGTGACAACTGTTCAACTCCACAACCGTTTTCTTGTGGAGTCCCTCAAGGCTCAGTACTGTCACCAATGTTATTTAATATCTACATGAGGCCGCTGGGGGAGATCCCCAGAGTTTCAGAGTAAGATGTCATCTGTATGTAGATGACGCCCAAATCTGTCACTCCTTTCCACCTGTTACTAAGTAGGCTGTCCAGACTTTGAACCGGTGCTTGGCTGCTGTGTTGGACTGGATGAGGGCTAGCAAATTGAAACTGAATCCTGACAAGACAGAGGTCCTCCTGGTCAGTCGAAAGGCCGAACAGGTCATAGGGTTACAGCCTGTGTTGGATGGGGTTGCACTCCCCCTGAAGACGCAGGATCACAGTTTGGGAGTGATCTTGGATTCATCGCTGAGCCTGGAACCCCAGGTCTCAGCTGTGGCCAGGGGAGCTTTTGCACAGTTAAGATTTGTGTGCCAGCTGCACCTGTACCTTGGGAAGTTTGATCTGGCTACAGTCGTCCACACTCTGGTCACATCCTGAATAGATTACTGCAACGTACTCTATGTGGGGCTGCCTTTGAAGATGGTTTGGAAACTGCAGTTAGTCCAATGGGCGGCAGCCAGATTACTAATAGGAGCTACATACAGGGAGCATACCACCACCTTGTTGTTTCAGATCCATTGGCTGCCTGTCCACCTCCAAGCTCAATTCAAAGTGCTGGTTTTGACCTATAAAGCTCTATATGGTTCTGGCCCAGCTCACTTGTATGAACGCATCTGCCTTTACGTCCCACCTCATAATTTCAGATCATCCTGGGTGACCCTGCTCTCGCTCCCACCAATATCGCAAACACAGCTGGCAGGGACGAGAGACAGGGCCTTCTTGGTTGTAGCCCCCCACATGTGGAACATGATTCCAAGTGAAATACGATCGACCCCATCCCTCCTGGTGTTCAGGAAGAAACTAAAATCTTGTTTTTTGGACCAGGACTTTGGTCAATAAACATATAGCAGCACTTTGACTGGAAATGGATTGGAAAGACGACAGATATGAGGTTATGGTTTTATTGTTCTATCAATGGGTTTGTGGACTAAGTATTGTTTTAATTTAATGACTTTGTTAGCCACTCTGAGTCCTCCCTCGGGGGTTGAAAAGGGTGGGGTAAAAATGCTGTAAATAAATAAATAAATATTTATAGACCAGTGCATAAGAAAAAAGATATATAGGAATTGGTGAAAGTTTATGAAACTTAGTTGAGGAGGGGTCATTTAAATTATATTTATTTAAATAGAAACATAAAGCATGAGTGGAAACCAATATCTGTAGAGATGCTCAGACACACTCAAAATATTGTTCAAGGTTTTCATGGCCGGAATCACTGGGTTGTTGTAGGTTTCTGGGGTTGTATGGCCATGTTCTAGAAGCATTCTCTCCTGACGTTTCACCTGCATCCGAAAACACTGACAGCAAAACCCAAAAAGTATACAGGTAACTGTATCAGCTATAGCAACTGTGTGATCCGGGTTATCACTATAAGTCTAAGAGCTATGCTCAGTGCATGAGAAAAGTACTAAGAGGATTATATATGGGATGCCTTAAGCCCTCTGAAATAATATGCATACTAACAATACATGCAGGTTAGCTAGACAAACTGGATCCAATGCAATGTGAATGCTAAATACTATGTGAATACTAAATACTAAATGACGCAAGTACAAACTCAATACACCCGGTACGCGATGGTACCACTCCCAGATGCCGTCCTCGAATCGATCCTCCGCCAGCATGTAGATCCTGCGTCACCCTGACGCCGTCCCCTCGGACCAAGACGTAGCCGAGGACGCTGCAGGTGGGAGGAGGGGGGAAAGGAAGGAAGCGCGGGTGCCGTGTGGTTTGGGCGCCAAGTGGCGCGGTTAACCCACGACCGAGCCGCTTCCGCGTCTCCTCCAGATCACACTAGATGATGGTCAAGCCGTAGATCGGTCGCAGTTGGATGAGAAATATCGTAGGATAGTTGGCCTCATTTCAAGTTTGTAAACTTCTCAAAAGTTCTGAATGGCCTCTTTTCCTCTTTTTATATGAATAACAATTTCAACTTTGAATAATATATTTCAACTTTGAATCAACTTTGAATCATATATGTATTTCCATGTGATTTTCATGGGTCTGAAGGCATTTTTCCTTTCCCCCTCACAGGATTGCCTGACCACATTTGGAAAGAATCTGACTGTACCAAAGCTAATGGAAAATGTGTAACAGAAGCTAAATGTGCATGGCCCCATGGTGTATATATGGGAATATGTGATATAAAGACAGTGATATGTTGCAAGAGTTTAAATTAATAATTTCAAATGAAATTAAAATGTGAGAGGAGAATAAAGAATTTGGTTTAAACGATGTCTCATGTGTCTATTTGCAAAATGTATCATACACACAGGTATAACCACTCAGTCTCTGACAATAGCTGGCGCCTGAGATATTTGTGACATTTCTTGATCCAGATCAGTTTTGTCCAGCTCAGCAAATATGGCAGTGTAGCCAGCTTTCTCCTGAGAACTGTGCAGGAGGAAGTTCTCCTTTGCAGACTCTATTGGTCTAGTAGTAACTTCTGAACAGGTGGGAATCCTCCCTGGGATGGAAGGAACAGAGGCTTACCCCCCATTTTTCCTGTCTCCAATTCTCTTTTAGGCAGTTGCTTATTTATTTATTTATTTATTTATTTATGTATATCATTTATATTCCTCCCTTCCCACCCTGCAGGGGACTCAGGGCGGATCACAATGCACATATGCAGGCAAACATTCAATGCCATAGACAAACAATATATATAGACAGACAACGAGATACACAATTGGTCGAGAGCCCACCCTGACCCGGGCAGGCCTCGAACTCATGACCTTCTGGTCAGAGGAGATCTTATGCAGCTGCGCCACATTCCCGGTGGAGAATGGAGCAGTATGGGCTAGAAAAGGTGTTCAACTTCAAAAGAGCTGCTTTTTAATTTTAACATACGAATACTACATTTTTACTATTGTAAAGTATAAAAATTGAAGATGATTACTAGAGGTGTGCACAATATCGGATCACTGTTCCGGATTTGGAGGATTCAACTGATTTGGCAGCAAAATCCCTGAAATGGGGCAGATGGGCGAGGGCAGCCAGAGACCAGCAATAATGGTGGAGGCCAGTCTTTGGCTGTATCAGCTGCATTTGGCTGCCCCAAGAGAATAGCAACTCTGCAAACCAAGGGATTACAAGTAGAATGAAGAAAACCTATTTCAGTATCAAAAATATCTTATATTTTGAACAACACAAGTACTAAGTTCAACACTTTGAGTATAGATTGAGAGTTCAACACATTGAGTTCAACGCACTCAGTTCAACACATTACGTTCTACACATTAGTTTCAACACATCGAGTTAAGCATAATAGTGTCCACAAGGACCAGGATTCATATACATCACAATTAAGTTTGTCTCAGAGATATAAAAAATCACGAGTCCAGGAAAAACGCTAAGGATTCAACCCAGATTGTCAGTACCTTATTGAATGTAAGGTATGGTGTAGATCCAGGTGGAATGGAGGTAATCTGAGGAGTAATCCAAGGAGGGAAGTCAATATATTAGATGGTAAGTCCCAATGTCACGGTCCAAAATACAGCAGGATATTATGTACTTGATGTGGTCACGTAGAGGTATTGTAAATCCAAGGTATTATGGATAAAGGAGAACCGCGTGGTGGTAAACAAAACTCTCAAATGGAGGGCGCCAAGGGGCGTTCCGCGAGGGAGGTTGCCTATGGCTGGTGCTCTCTCTGCGAGCCATTTCATCCCTTTCCAAGACTTCCTCAGGGCCAGTGTTTCAAAAATCATGTCGTCCTCAGAAGTAAATAATCATGCAGACAGTGTCTATGGATGCAGAGGACGCAGACGGTGTTGCCCCCTGACTTTAACACCCAAGAGAATAGCAGCCATATATGCGGTTTTCCTCTTCCCCCTTCCTGCTTTAGCCTTGCCAGAGCCAATGAGAAAAAGAAAGTGCATCATGAATTGAATGGTAACACGACATTGTTCACTCTCACGATAAAGGTTTTAGGCTGTACGGTTTTTAATATTTTGTAATATTTAAAATGTTAATTTTATACTGCATATTAATTGCTTAATGCTTTTTAGTTGTTTTAAATTATTATTGTGTTGTGGCACTGAATTATTGCCAACTGTAAACCGCCCTGAGTCGCCCTTGGGCTGAGAAGGGCGGTATAAAAATGTTGTAAATAAATAAATAATACCAAAAAAAATGCTTTGTTAGTCTTTCCTTTACATTTCTAGTTTAAATGTGCTTGCAAAAGAACGGCAGTGCACACACACACTCTCTTACACATAATAAATATCAGAATTTATATGTCATGTCAGGAGCAACTTGAGAAACTGCAAATCGCTTCTGGTGTGAGAGAATTGGTCGCCTGCAAGGACATGGCCCAGGGGAAGCCCGGATGATTTTGATGTGTTACCATTTTTGTGGAAGGCTTCTCTCATGTCCCCACATGAGCTGGAGCTTATATAGGGAGCTCATCTGCACTCTTCTTGGATTCGAATCTGCAACCTGTTGGTCTTCACTCCTGCTGGCACAGGGGTTTAACCCACTGTGCCACTGGGGGCTTCTCTCTCTCTCTCTCTCTCTCTCTCTCTCTCTCTCTCTATATATATATATATATATATATATATATATATATATATATAAAATAACATATAATAGTTATAATTATTACCACTATAGCTGCCTCTGTGACTCCTTTTCAACTATACACTGCACAATTCAACAATAGGTAATAGGTTTATTAAGAAAAGCGTATACAATATAAAAGGCAGTTTCAAAAATGGGTAGACAATCAAAATCCCAAAAGGTAAAAACAAGAAACTGTAATCCATGGGTTTCAAAACTTTAAGCAAAACTATATTCAAAAGCTTGAAAACTTGAACCAATAATTGTAATCCAATCAAGAGGCATCGATCTTCAACGGGAAAGCAAGATACCCTTTGCTTATGTTTCAACCTCTGGGAACAATGAATTTGTCTCTGCTTCACACTATCTCTTTGTAGCTGTAATTGTTGAGTTATAGGCAGAACTCGTGTCTCCTCCACATTCCTTTCAGAGTCAGTCCCTGGCAGATTCTCGTGAGAATCATTTTCTTTTTCCCTAACAACAGATTCCCCAGAGAAACAACAGGCTCAGATCTAAAAACTGCAGACTCCATCAAAAGGCCCCCTTTCTCATCCTCAGAGACTTCACAGGCCTCAACAAGCTTTTTAAAAGAAGACAAAAAACTTTAAATATTTCCTAAAAGTCACTGGATGACCCAAACTTTCTGAAACGTAGGAGTCTTGCAGTGGTAAATGTGTCCTCCAAGTGTGGCCATTTTCATCCCAATATCCATAAATGACAGAAAGAGGAGCCTCAACATTTCCCTCATTGACACCAATGGGTTGCATCTTCTTGAAGTGAAAACAGAGTTCCTGGCTGCCGCATTCAAGAAACTGCATTTTTCCACTCCTGGTTTTGGGAACTTCCTGAAAAACAGAATGAGAGCTCAGCCAAAAAGAGGACCAAAAATGGGATGGATTTTTCTGAATTTCACTCCCCTAATGATTACCTCATCTTCCACTTATGCCTGCTTATTCAGCTCTTGCCCTTTTTGAATAACATTCTTTTTGCTAGTTGCGACTAACTTTTTTCTTCTATACAATAATTTAAAGCAATTAAACAAGAACACAGTTGTATTTGACAATATGAGAAAAATCTTTTTTCAAGCTGCTTTGATAGAGATATAAGGAAGGTTGCTAAAGGTTAATGTATTTGTTGTGAATCAGCCTGTGATTGTGTTTCAGGATCATGCTTCTGATGTGGGAAATGAGGGTTTGGTCAATGATTTTCATGATGCTTCTGGTGTGGGAAATGAGGGTTTGGTCAATTATTTTCATGATGCTTCTGATGTGGGAAATGAGGGTTTGGTCAATGATTTTCATGATGCTTTTGGTGTGGGAAATGAGGGTTTGGTCAATGATTTTCATGATGCTTCTGATGTGGGAAATGGGGGTTTGGTCAATGATTTTCAGCAGGCAGACAATGACAGAGAGGCTTCAGTGCAAATGGCATTTTCTCATGAGAATATTCCTGCTGAGCAGAGAGATGATGGGTTACTCCCTCTCTCTGTGAGCTCTCAAGATTTGGGTTTGGAAAACAATCTGACACTTGGGGATTTTAATGAGCAGCCAGATAAAGAGTGGCAAAACAGGAGGCTGGACTTTTGCCAGGATAGACAGCAAACTCACAGTTTACGGTGCTCTGAAAGACTTTGTCAGATAAGAGCCAAGAGTGGGGGAAAACAAAACCAAATTTTGAGTTTTGGGATATAAGGGTTGCCTCAAAGGAAAAAACCTTTCAGATCAGGCATCGTTCAGAATCAAGTTTCATGTGTCTTGATATTCTTGTTCAAGGGATCTTTTTCCTGTGGATTTCTAGCCTGTTCAAGGGATCTTGTTCCTGTGGATTTCTAGCCTTGTGGATATTGACTAACATTGCCTGGATTGTCTTTGCATCCTGTTGATTCCTGTCTGGATTATTACTGCCTTGAAATGTTTTTATATCTTTTGTGGATACTGCTTTATGTTACTGCATTTTACTGACTTTATACTTTTTGCAACTTTCTTACTTTTTATAAGCCTCTATTTCTACTGGCTATTCTATTTAGTTTCAATAAAAGGATTGGATTTCTCACTCATTGTGTGGTGTGTTTTTAGTCAGACGGCTTTTCCTGTTCTGGAGTGCAACAGGATTTTAAGAAATGAGATAGCCTCAGAAGTTACTTTGATGTCTACAAAAAGATTACAATTCTTGAAGATATAGGACATTATATTCAAAGCATAACAAAATTCCCAGATACATGATTAAGCAGCAGGTTAATATTTCAACTTTTGGGGCATGAAAGTTTTCTTACTAATAAATTAATTTAGCAATTTTAATTGATTATGTAAACGAGACTGGTGAGAAATAGACCCTAGTGCCATCTGAGCCAAATATTGGAAATGTGGACCATTCACTTATCAAATGTAACACTGGGTGTGCCGTTAACAAACAATAAGAATAACAAACTGCAAGTTGTATAAACCAATTATAATATTTGATCAATAAACAAAATACTATATCACTATATTCAAGCACTTTGCAAGCATAAGATAGCATGTATATAATGGATATTTACAGCATATCAAATCAAGCAGGTAATGATTCTGTGTCACAATACACTTATCATGAAGCAGGATTAATAACAAAATTAACAGCCAAATGGCATGATAATAGTCCCGTTTGGGAGCTAAAGCAGGTTCAATACAGACATAAGCAAGTACACAGAAAGAAGTTACAGGTCGCTCTCACTCTTAAGTAATCACAGGCAAATGCCCAAGACAATCATAAACAATCCACCAGTCAACTATAGGTCGAATGGAATGCAAACCTATTTATGATTTCTCTGGAACAGATGTTATTCTCTGAACAAACTAACCCAATAGTGGCTAAAATTTCTAAAGTTTATAGGTATATTGATGATTTATACTTTATCGTGAATTGTGACACTGTTATGGAGGCATTCCATTCATGGCTTAACTCCTGGCATAGTAGTATTAGTTTCACCTTGGCATTTGATACGCAACAGATTAACTATTTGGATATTACTACTTTTAAACAAGATTCCGCCATCCATATAAAAAACTACAAAATACCTATTCAAAGAAATGCTTACCTCCATTATGACAGTTACCATACTTTTTCTCTAAAGAATAACCTACCATTCACACAACTACTTCGATTGAAGAGAAATTCGACGTCAAATCACCATTATCATCAAAAAGCAATCAAGATGCTAAGTAATTTTGCCAAAAGAGGCTACCCAGAGAACGTATTGTTATCAGCTAAGAGAAAAGCAGACATCACCACAAGATCTACCCTCCTACAACCAAAAAAAAAAGATTGAAGAAGAATTTGCTAGTTTGGCCTGTCACCCTTAATCCACATAATAAAGACCTTGTCCATATCGCACGTAGATACTGGCCCCTCGTTTCCCATATTAAGGGTTTAGAATCTTTTCCCACTGTCGCCTATAAAAGGACTATGAATATTGGGGACTTACTTACGCACACTGCGCTCCCCAATCCTATCACCAAGAGCACTTTGACAGTTGGCAGCCACCCGTGCAGCAGTTGCTCAATATGTAAGAATATACTTAAGAGTAGGACAGTCACCAGCACCTCAAAGGGGAGAGTTTTTGCACTCTCATCCTTCTCCAATTGTTCTTCAAAAGGAATTATTTATTTATTACAATGCAATTGTTTATTACAATATGTGGGATTTTCTTCAAGGACCTTAAGAGAACGCCTTATTGAACACAAAAGTAAAATACGCCAGAAATCTTGTGAGTTTGCCCTGTACCAGCATTGCACCCAATATGGGCATGACCCAGATGAGATTAAGGCCCTCGTCTTGGAAATGGTTAAGCAATCACCACATGCAGACTATATCAGAAGACTCAAACAAAGAGAAACCGCTTGGATTTTAAAAATGGGAAGCGGGATTTATGAAGGATTAAACGACCGTCTTTCTTTAAATGCTTTACTTGGAAAGTAACTCAGCTGAATGTTATGTGCTATGCTCCTTTAAATTTCTACATCCTCCACACTCCCTTACCATTTCCCCCATCGGATGGTGCACGTCGGATCTCCCCGTGTTTGATGCTACACTATTGATGGTAACTATATGGCAACGTGGATGAATTCTATTGCCGTTTTAATATGCTACTTAAATTACAAGAATTTCTCTATTTTCTATTTTCTAATGAAGATGAATGCCCATGGGGATGTATGATTTGTTTACTTGCCAGCCCTGAAGAAGATAATTTTCAAAACGACCCGGAACGGCAGGCACCGGTATAGCGTTTCTGTCATCAGCCATGGCGATAGCTTCAGCTACCGCCGCCTCCTCCCGCTTGGGAAGCTTTCGCGACACTTTTACGGCTCCGGCCCTTCATTTGTGGCTTCTCGCGAATAGTGCGGCGCTTCTCCTTTCGGACTCCCGGAATCAACAGGAGCTCCGCGCTGGAAATTACCGCAAGTCCATATTCACGCTATTCACTCGACCTATAGTTGACTGGTGGATTGTTTATGATTGTCTTGGGCATTTGCCTGTGATTACTTAAGAGTGAGAGCGACCTGCAACTGCTTTCTGTGTACTTGCTTATGTGTGTATTGAACCTGCTTTAGCTCCCAAACAGGACTATTATCATGCCATTTGGCTGTTATTTTTGTTATTAATCCTGCTTCATGATAAGTGTATTGTGACACAGAATCATTACCTGCTTGATTTGATATGCTGTAAATATCCATTATATACATGCTATGTTATGCTTGCAAAGTGCTTGAATATAGTGATATAGTATTTTGTTTATTGATCAAATATTATAATTGGTTTATACAACTTGCAGTTTCTTATTCTTATTGACCATTCACTTATGCAAGATGAGGTTGCAGATGTCTGGTCAGCTATGAAGGTCTCATTATGATGTGTGCCATGCTAACCAGGGCAGTGGAGGGTCTGCAGTTTAAGACTGAAATATTGTATCTTCTCAGTTGGGACACAAAGCTAAAATAAGTCCCAAAGATTAGCAGGAAAATAGACCAAAAATAGCAAACAATAATAACAGCACTGGCTGAGGGAGAGAAAGGTTATTTTGTTGAACTTCAGAGTTATACAGCTAGTGAAAAATATGGCTGAAGAGTACACGGTAATCCTTACCTGATGCCTATTGCTCAGCACAGGAGCATTGTTCATTGTTTAAAAGGATATTCTTATTGTTGGCACTACAGACAGTCCTCTAGTTATGAGCAAAGATAAATTATGTAGGTTTGTTCTTAAGTTGAATGTGTATGTAAGTTGAAATAGCACATTCTTAGTGTAACTTCACACACACACACACTTTGGATAACACGGGAAAGGCTTAAAATCCCCTTGGCATTTGTTTTGCTTTCTGTGTCTCTTTCCAGAACATTTCATCTCATTTCTTTTTACTTTCTGTACATATTTCAGATTTCAATATTAATGTCAAGGATATGTACTAGGATTTTGCCTAGGATTTGTGCTACATTAGACCAGTAAAGACAAATATCACTTAAGTAAGAGAAATGTTAAATATCACGTAACAAAAATAAGGTGTAAACACTAATCTGGAAACAAGGATCGGTGAAAAAGCGTAAGTGGAGACCTATTTTTCCTATAATAAGTCATTCACAAGTCAATTTTCCTTCCAAGGAGGAGGTTTTTCTCACTTCCTGCCATCTCACCCATGGTTCTTAACTATGAGTCATTTGTAAGTCAGATGTTTGTAACTCGGGAACTGCCTGTATATGTAACCATAACTTCTGATTACATATGAAGCAATAATTTTTAATTTTTGAACTGTATCTGGGGGTTTTGTACTATGCTGTTTTAACTGTTTAACTGTTTTAGATGTTTTTATCGCATTGCTTGTATGTTATTGTACTTTCGGTTCCTGTGAGGCGCCGCGAGCCTCAGGGAGTCGGCGGCATAGAAGCCTGAAGAAATAAGAAATAAATAAATAAATAAATATTAAAATATACATATGTACTCAACATTAGAGCCTCAATGTTAGTTTATTTTGGGATCTGATTGGTTCGTTATTTGTACTTATATTGATGAATGTTTACCATTTTTTGTTGAAATCTGCCCTGAGTCCACTCGGGGAGATAGGGCAGAATACAAATAAAGTTTAGTAATTATTTATTTGAGTGTGGTCTCTGTCACTCTCTCTGTGGGAAAGCCATGTACGGAGGGGCTTCTTCCTTGCTCAGCCATCTAGCCAGGCATTCCTCCCTCCTCACCCGCTCCCGCTTTGGAGGAATAAACAGAGCTTCTTTCTCCACTCCAGCGTCACCATCTTCCTCTGGGCATTTTGGGGGAACTAAACCCATCACTTTTTGGGGAGAAGCGGTGCTTGCCATGGATACCTGGAGTCATTTACAAGAGTTCCAAAAGTCATAGGTCAGTGTTTTGAATCTTACATTTTATTGTGGGGGGGCTTGCATATTTTAATATTGCTTCATATGTACAAATCTAACAGATTAGATCTGAAAAAATAATTAACTCAGGCATTTCTTGGTTAGAAATATGAGATGACTCAGGTGAGCAACATGTTCCCTGGATTTGATGTTTAGTAACCATCCAGATAGACTGCGAAGGTGGATGTTTTCTCAGATGACTATAAATAGTTAAGACAAAGAGGAACACTAAGAGTGCAATTTAAAAGAAGGAAAGAACAGAATGCTAGAGGCTTTCTAGCTCTTTAGTGAGTACATGCAGATTGCTATCTTGTTAAAATAATCTGAAGTCGGTTATGGTCGGCAATAACAATAACAAGATTTATTACGGTCAACGACCAGCATCAAAAATGTACAAACATCAGGATGTACAAACGTCGGGGTACACACACATATACAAACACATGTACACAAATGTGTACACTAATTCCCATCAGAATATGTTGAGGTTACGGTGCTAGTTCCAAAGGAATGGTTGAATTAAATCAGGGAAGAAGAATAAATGATGCAAAGGATATTACTGCAGCCTTCTTTTTTGTCTCCAGCCATGCTAAACTCTGGAGCGGACCCATATCCAGATTGAGTTTGGAAAGCACAACTAACTCTAATGAGAGGTGGTTTATTGTCCACAGGGGATGGTGCCTCCATCCTCTTTTTGCTCTGCCAATAAGTAGAGGAAAAAGGTAAATTGACAAATCACATTTATTGCTGCTGAACGGCAGCTGAATTTCAGAGACGTTCTGGCCATCACAGGTTTCCAATGTTGACATCAGCAGTGGCACCTGTACGACCAGGGTTACAACCAAGTGGAAGCATCTGTTGGCATTATTTTACCACTTGCAATAGCTAGCAGTTCTCCAAAAGGCTTTGCAGTTGTTCAGCAGCAGTGATAAAGAAATGGGCCCATCCACTCTCTTTTTCCTGCCCTTGTGGATAGCGGACTACTTCTCAACAATGTATCAGCCATGACAAGGAATATAAGGTGACAGTTTAGCCATGCTGAATCTGTTTTGGCATGTCTGGACCGTGTAAACTTTGCTATGCTGCTGCCAATTATGGATCATGGAAACGCTTCTAAGGCCTCCAGGTTGGCTCTAGAATAGTTGTTGCATTATTGAGGAGAGGCTACAGCTACATACTTTTTTTGAGGCTCAACAAACAACCAAAATTGTTCCGGCACAGTAGCCAGGTTCTAAGATACATCCCTCTTGGAATTACAGAATTGTCTGGGGGTTCAAAATAGGCTCTCTATGCAATTTCTATAGAGAGATGCACTCATATAAAGAGACTTCTCATCAAAGTCTTTCAACCGTGTATCAGCAGGGATAGGGAATATAAGGTCCTGCCTAGACCCCAACCCTCTGCTTGGGGAATGTGTACCCAGAAATGTGTGCTTGCTTTTAGGAGCCATGGGAGCCTCTGTGGGCCAATATACAATGGTTTAAGGCCATAACGTGACCATGTGATGCCCAGGGCAACGTGTAAGCATGCAAGTCACAAAGGTAGAGCCTAATTAATATGATCAGAGCACAGCTCAGATCGATTATAAAAAAACTTTTTAAAAATCATGTGTATAAGGTTTTTTAAAAATGAATATTTTTTTTTCTCTTCCATCGAGCCTGTGCAACAGATTTTTCTGGTGGAGGGCAGCATGCACAGAACTGGCCTCACCCTTTAAGCCAAAGGTTCGTCTGCCGGGGCCTAGGATGATAGCAGCGAGGTCCTCAGGTCGTAGGTTGGATTAGAGTTTTCTTCTCTTAGATGGTTGACCTTACAGGGTTAGACGAGCACCATCTGCCTGGGTTTGAAATTAGAGTTTTCCTTCTCTTAGAATGGTTGCCAAAAGGCTAGAGAGCCCATCCTGCCCATTGACGCTCTTTGTCAGACCCTTCGGTTGTGACCTGTCTGGCATGGGAAGCTCTACCGGTGACTACTATGCCACCGCCAGCATAGCTCACAACTTCATTAGTGTACGGAAGCCTCTCCCCCACAACAAGGGGGTGCCAATGAAGAGGTGAATACATTAATTGGTTTTAAAATGTGATTTTTTTTTTGGTTGGCTGAGGGTAGTTCCTTTTAAAATACATTTTATGACCTCTTTAGGGCTAAAGTCACATGGGTAAAGCCACAACATCTCTGGCTTCTGGAAAAGAAAGTCTCTTAGCACATGTGCACTTATCTAAAAATATGACCACACCTCCATAGCCTTCCCCTTACATCAAGAGATACGTATCTCTCCTTATGAACCATCTAGGAATTTAAGTTCGGCTGGGGAGGCCCTTCTCTTGATCCCGTCTTCCTCACAAGCACGTCTGACGGGGTCAAGAGACGGGGCTTTCTCAGTGGTGGCCCCTCAGCTGTGGAACTCCTTCCCTAGGGATATTATATTGTCCCCCTGCCTCCTGGCTTTCAGGAAATGAGTAAAAACTTGGCTTTTTGAACAAGTGTTTGGAAGTGCAACGGAATAAGTAATTATGAAATAGGAAGATGATGCTTTTAACAGGACAGAGAACAACACAAGAGTCCTATGTTACATACAGCTGTAACACAATGTATTCAGCAATATAGATACGTAATATCTATACGTCAGCTATTACGTATCTATATTGCTGAATACATTGTGTTACAGCTGTATGTAACGTAGGACTCTTGTGTTGTTCTCTGTTGCTGCTTTTAACAGGACGACACCGATGATTATATGTTTTTAATTAGTTACTTATGTTTTATAATGTTATGTAGAATGGTTTTGATTGTATTTTTATGAAAGTATGTCAGCAAATTTGCTAATTCTGTGAGTTGCCTTGAGTTAACGTAAGGCTGAGAAAGGCGGGCTACCAAAGTCGTAAATAAACAAACAATAGCCAACCCAATGGCTATGACCGCACATCCATAAGCTGACCTTTTAGATCAGCAGCCAACCATGTGGCTACTGTACATCGTGTCTACAGGTCATATGTCAATCAAACTGTTCTTCATAGATCAAAAAGAAAATGAAATGATGGTTTATTGATGATTTCGTAATATTTTGTACTGATTGTTTTTACTGATTGTATTTGTTTAGCATCACTGATGCATTGTGAAGCCGCCCTGAGTCCCCCTGTGGGAGAAGGGCAAGGTAGAGATAAAGTAAATAAATAAATAAATTCTCCGCCCAAATGGTAGCCTTGAAAAATTGACTCTATCTTCAAAGGAAATGAGGCATTCCTTTCATCAGCCAATCAGAGAGAAAGCCTGTCAAGGCATAAAAGACGGAGCCGGAGTTGTGCACAGTCATTTTGGGGGCCCTGCATTTTTTTTTGCAGTTTACAACAAATTTACATTGGTAAGTATTATTGTATGCTTTAAATAATAATGATTATTTAACTTACGGCTTCTCTTGTGTGCCGTTACATAGATTAAAGAGGAAATGTGATATCTTTATTGGATTAACAGCTTAAAACAAGAAATGAGTTCTTTTTAAAAGGAGGCTGGCTGGATGTCTATCAGACCAAGTATTCAGTGTTTTCCAAAAATAGGCTGCGTTCAGTGGCTTACTTCTTTAAAAACTATGATAATAAAACATAATAATAATAATAATAATAATAATAATAATAATCTAATTATATTCAGTTCTATTTCCCCAAAGGGATTCAGGGCAGATTCCAAACATACAAGGCAAACATTCAATGCCCAAATACAACAACAATTTTCTTCAATTTAAGAAAATATTGTATTTCCAGATGTTTTGAACATCCCCAGGAAGGATTTAGAGATCACTAGGCTAAGCTACATTTTTTCATACCCATGAATACTGAATGGGCATGCATACATAATTTTCAATGCATTTTGGATGTGAGACTCAATTCATAAAGCATCAGTAACATTATTCAAACAAAAACTTCACCTGTTTGAATGTAAACACACAAAAAATCCCTGTGGAAAACAATGGCATTGTAATTTAGTTGTAATCTGTTTTACCAACTTTTATTCTAAATTTGAACAGACAAATAAGGAAGAGACTTAGATTTATTTATTTACTAGCTTGGGGACCCAGTGGTGCCCGGGTCATTTCAGAAAGGCATTGTGTGCCAAGGCTGGTCCTTATCATAATTGTACGTGGCTTGTAGTGGTTTCAGGAAGTTAGTGAAAATAGTGTGAGTCCCATTATCCATTGTGTACCCTCCTCCAAAGTGCAGCAGGATTTAGAGTGGGTCATGTAGGCTCTGTCTGCCAAGTTTGGCCTTGATCAATCATTATTGGGAGTTGCAGTGGTATCATGAAATTATTGAAGGTACTGCAAATCCCATCATCTGTGGTCCACCCTCCTCCAAATTGCAGTAGTAGGATATAGATTGGGTCATGGGGGCTTTGTGTGCTAAGTGTGGTCTGTATTGGCGAATGGATGAGGATTGTATTGTTTTTGGAAGTGAGTGAAGGTACTTCAAGTCCCATCACCCATGGTCCGTCTCACACCAAACTGCACCAGAATGTAGAGTGGGTCATAAGGGCTCTGTGTGGCAGGTTTGGTGTTGATCAGTCATTGGATTAGGTTTGCAGCAGTCTTGGAAAGTGAGGGAAGGTACTTCAAGTCCCATCATCCATGGTCTGCCCTACTGTAAACTGCAGTAGGATTTAGAGTGGGTCACTGGGGATCTGTGTGCCAAATGTGGTTTTTATAGGTGTTTGTTGGGGGCCGCAGTGGTCTGTGGCAGTAGAGGGGTGTGAAAGTACTACAAATCCCATCATCCATTGGTAGCGCCCCCCCCCCCAAACTTCACCAGGACGTGAAGGCAGTCATGGAGGTTAACGTGTGCCAAGTGTGATCTTGTTCAGTAATTGGATGAGGGTTGCAGCGGAGTTAGGAAGTGAGTAGAGGTAGTTCAAGTCCCATAATCCATGGTCCGCCCTCCTCCAAAGTGCCCCAGGACGTAGAGTGGGTAATGGGGGGGGGGGTGTTTTGGTCCTTTTAGGTGGCCGCAGTGGTCTGTGGGAACAAAAGTGTTTGAATGTACTACAAATCCCATAATCCGCGGTCCATGTCCCCCAAACCGCACCAGGACATAAAGGGGGCTATGTGTCCCAAGTTTGGTGCAGGTCCATCACCCGCACTGGTCACTTTGGCCTGTGAAAGTGGCAGCCAATCAGAACGCTGGCACATACATACAAACCCAACCCACATACAAACAAACATTCCACTTTATTATATATAGAGATTTCTTCAAACTTCTTTACCGCCACTCCCCGAGGGCTCGGAGCGGTTTACAAAGTTTGATATAAAACAGACAATAACAAAAAGAGTAACAGCAACAAAGAAGGGGAAAAGGGGAGGGGGAGACATGAGTCAGCATTTCCACCTGATGGGATGGTCCGTCCTCCTGCGACTTTTGAAAGACTCCTGATGATTTAACACATGTGAGGACGTCATACCTAATTTACGCTGCCTCTGAGGAAGTCCTATTGGAACGGACGAAACGGCCCGCCGCCGGCTTCGTATAGAAATCCCCGCCGTCAGGCTTGGTCCCCGCACTGCACGTCCCTAGAAAACGACTGTGCTGGGGCTTGAGTCCCCCTCCCCCCCCCCGTGCCGCTCGCAACAGCTGAGCTTGGGCGTCTTTGCTCACCAGATGCACCAGTAGACTACCACTCCCGCCACCCTTTGCGACTCCACTCTGGGCGGTGCTAGCGTCCCATACCAGGAAGACGCTTAGCACTTTGAGCAAGACCCCGGAAATAACCCGCGTTTCGCCACCCGATTACGGGTTCAAGTTGGGGCTAACTGCCCCCAGGTATTCTTCTCTTGATAAAGGGTTGCCGCCTTGATCCTATTTAGGTTTTGAATTGTATAGACGGTCCCTTACAGCGTTCTTGTAGCCTTGTATTCCCTGTATTGTATTCAAATGTATGATTTTTCTATGGCTATTAGAATTGTACTTATCCCTGAAGAATGTTTAACATGCTATGTATTTTCTATGTAATCTCTATGTGATCTTTATTGCAATTTGATGCGGTTCTCATTTTGTGAGCCTCATTCTGTCTATTTAAATGTATTTTGATATGACTTATATGCTGCCTTTGTAGTTTTCTTGTGATACTACAGTGCTGCCCCCTGCTTTAATGATTCTATAGCGCTCAACTATCACAGGTAAAGTGATGACAAACTACATTACTTTTACAGTGTAGATGCACCCATAGAAGTGCTTTAAAACTCTTGAGAGCAAAAGTTCTGTTTGCTTAGAAACAAACATATTTAATTTCAGTGGCGTTTACTAAGCATCTACGAGATGGGAGTCTATGTTTGATTTTGTTTGAAGCTTGGGAATTGGACTGGATCACAATTTCTCAGTACAGGTGAGTTCGACAAGAAAAGTACATTCAAGTAACCCAATACTGGCACAGGAGCTAAATCAATTCTATGTTTTCAGGACTTGCAGCACCATGAGGAACCTCTACGGTCTCTTAGTGATACTGCTGCTAGTTGCTTCAGGTAAGATGTGCTTGTAATTGTGGATTATTTATTTATTCATTCCGTCCTTCTCACCCTGCAGGGGACTCAGGGCAGATTACAATGTATACACGGGCATGGGATGGAGACCGTTCTGGTCTCCATCTCGGATGAGTTGCGCTGCCAGCTGGACCAAGGCGGGTCGGCACTGCTTGTGTTATTGGACCTCACAGCAGCATTTGACACTGTCGACCACGATCTATTGACCCTCCGCCTTGGCGGGGCCGGGGTTTGGGGGACTGCCTTTAACTGGGTATCCTCCCTTCTCCGTCAGGAGGGGTGAGGATGTCTCCGAGGGTTCCCCACTTCATTGTGGGGTCCCCCAGGGGGCAGTCCTCTCCCCTCTGTTATTTAACATCTACATGCGACCACTTGCCCAGCTGATGCGCAGCTTCGGGCTTGGATGTCATCAGTACGCTGATGATACCCAGCTCATTCTGAGAATGGATGGCCGGGCCGAATCTGTACCAGATAATTTCCTCCAGCACTGCCTTGAGGCCGTTACTGGATGGCTGCGAGGTTGAAGGTGAATCTGGCTAAGACGGAGATCCTGTGGCTGGGGCGCCCTGGCAGTAGGGATGTCCAGTTTCCAACCCTGGACGGCGTGACGCTACATCCGTTGTCTTCTGTAAAGAGCCTTGGGGTAACCCTGGACCCTCTGCTGTCGATGGAAGCACATGTCTCCGCCGTCAGCAGAGTGGCATTTTTCCACCTTCGCCAGGCAAGGAAGCTGGCCTCCTATCTGTCCCGTGGTGACTTAGCTACAGTGATCCAAGCCACGGTCATCTCGAGATTAGACTACTGTAATGCTCTGTACATTGGCCTTCCTTTGTCAGTGATCCGGAAACTCAAGCTGGTGCAGAACGCTGCAGCGCGGCTCCTTACGGGGACCACATGGAGCGTTCACATCACGCCCATTCTGAGCGAACTGCACTGGCTGCTGGTAGAATGCCGGATCACCTTTGAAGTGTTAGTTCTAACTTTTAAGGCCTTACATGGTCTGGGGCCAGTGTACCTGCAGGACCGCCTCATCCCATATCATCCCACCAGATCACTGCATTCTGAGGAATAGAACCTCTTAGTTATTCCCCCGCCCAGAATCTATCAGCTGATGGCAACCCGCCGGCAGGCCTTTTCGATAATAGATCCAACGCTGCTCCAATGCCTGCAGATGTCCGCAACATACAGAACATTCTTTCCTTCCGGAAAGCTCTGAAGACCCTGCTCTTCCAGCAGGCGTTTGGAGTGCGATGAACTCAAGCCCCGCCACTTACTACTTTACTGTTTACCTGCTTCATTGTTTTATATTGTATTACCTTGCTTAGTACATTGCCCTGTGTCTTATTACACTTTAGTTGTGTTTTTAACTGTGTTTTAATGTTGTTCTATTTTACTGTTTTGCAAACATGTTGTGAGCCGCCCCAAGCCTCCGGGGAAGGGCGGGTTATTAAATGCGAATAAATAAATAAATAAATAAATAATGTATACATGGCAAACCTTCAATGCCATAGACACACAACACATATAGACAGACAGTCAGAGGCTATTTAACATTCCAACTTCTGGCCACCAGGGGAGCTGTTGCTTCACCGTCCATCTGCGAAACTGTTGAAGTACTTTCCACATTCCCCGCATGCTTTTGCTGGAGATTATTTACGGCCTCGTAAATTTTGTTAAATTAGCCTCCCCACACATAGGTGGTACCTAAATTTCCTACTTGGCAGATAGGAACTGCAACTGTCTCTTGGGTTGCAAAGGTCAACAACAAGCTACACAATTGGCCAGAAGCTCACTTCGACCCGGGCTGGCTTCAAACTCATGACCTTTGGTCAGTAGTGATCTTTAATGCAGCTGACTCCCAGGATTAATAGACATACTTATAGACCAGTGCATAAGAAAAAAGATATATGAGAATTAGTGAAAGTTAATGAACTGTAGTTGATGAAAGGTTATTTAAATTGACACACTCAAAATATTGTTGAAGGCTTTCATGGCCGGAATCACTGGGTTGTTGTAGGTTTCTCGGGTTGTATGGCCATGTTCTAGAAGCATTCTCTCCTGACATTTCGCCTGCATCCTCAGAGGATGCTTGCCCCAGATGCAGGTGAAATGTCAGAAGGGAATGCTTCTAGAACATGGCCATACAACCCGAAAAACATACAACAGCCCACACTCAAAATACATTGAATAAAACACAAATTCAGTTACAGTCTAACAAATTTCATTGGAGAAATGTGGTGGGATAGTTGGCCTCATTTCAAGTTTGTAAACTTCTCAAAAGTTCTGAATAGCCTCTTTTCCTCTTTTCATATGAATAACAATTTCAACTTTGAATCATATATTTCAATTTTGAATCAACTTTGAATTATATATGTATTTCCATGGATTTTTCATGGGTCTGAAGGCATTTTCCCTCCCCCCTCCGCCCCACAGGATTGCCTCAGCACACTTGGACAAAAGCTGAGTGTCTCAAAAATCGTGGAAAATGTGAAAAAGGAGAGAAATGTAGGTGGCCCCGTGGTATGTATGCGGGAGTATGTAATCAACTGACAGTGATATGTTGCAAGATTTTACGTCCATAATTTCAAATGAAATTAAAAAGTGACCAGAGAATAAAGAATAATCTTGGTGGTGGCTCCCCGTCTGTGGAACGCACTCCCTATTGATATTCGATCCGCTTCATCCCTCCTGGCATTCAGAAAAAAAAGTGAAATCCTGGTTATGGGACCAAGCGTTTGCACTTTAGCACGATACGGCACTTTGATTGGATTGAGATGGCAATCTGGTGGACAAGACCTAATGCTTATGGATGGAATACTGTTTTAACTGTTGTGAATGTACACGATGCATTTTAAAGTTAATTGTACTTTTAATGTATTTTAATTCTAGCTGTATTATAATGTATTTTATTCTTAACTGTTTGCTTTTATTATATGTATACTATGTGGCATCGAATCGTTGCCGTTGTTAGGCCACTCTGAGTCCCCCCTCGGGGGTTGAGAAGAAGCGGGGTAGAAATGATGGAAATAAATAAATAATAAATAAATAATATTAATGTTTAAGCGATGTCTCCTGTGTCTATTTGCAAAGTGTATCATACACACAGGTATAACACCGGGAATGTGGCGCAGCTGGCTAAGTGTCAGCTGCATAAGATCTCTCTGACTAGTAGATCATGACTTCGAAGCCTGCCCGGGTCAAGGTGGGTGCTTGAGCTTAAGTGTAGCCTGCTGTCGACCTTTGCAGCCCGAAAGACAGATGCATCTGTCAAGTAGGAGATAAAGGTACCACATTAAGTGGGGAGGCAAAATTTATGGGGCCATTAAAAAACCCAGGAATGCGGAAGAACAACAAAGGGACGCTGGGAAAACGCTGAGAGATGAGCAGTACATCAGCTCCCCCTGGTGGCCAGAAAGTTTGCCTCTGTATGTGCATGTAATATGTCAAAATGTATGTATGTAATATGTGATATGTCAAAATGTATGTAGTGTGCTGTGATAAATGTCATATGTCTATATGTCATATGTTCAACTGCAACGATTGTCTGCAAGTATGTGTACTGTAATCTGCTTTGAATCCCCTTCGGGGTGAGAAGAGCGGAATATAAATAAAGTAAAGTAAAGTAAATAAATAAATAAAGAACCACTCAGTCTCTGACAATAACTGGCACCTGAGATATTTGTGACATTTCTTGATCCGGATCAGTTTTGTAGAGCTCAGCAAATATGGCAGTGTAGCCTGCCTTCTCCTGAGAACTGTGCAGGAAGACGTTCTCCTTTGCAGACTCTATTGGTCTAGTACAGGGGTGCCCACACTTTTTCTGCATGCGAGCTACTTATAAAACAACCAAGTCACAAAGATCTACCTAGGTTTTGCTGGAGGTTTATTTTAGGTAGAACTTTTTCTGCACACGGGGGGTGTTGAAAGATATTGTTGCTGTCTGTCTATGTCAGCATGCGAGCTTCTTATAAAACAACCAAGTCAAAATGATCTACCTACCCACTATTCAGAGAGCCATAAAAGCAAAATATTGGGAAATGTATTTCACTGAGAGCAGTGTCATCTGTACGCAGATGATGTCCAACTCTATCACTCCTTTCCACCTGCGACTAAGGAGGCTGTTCATGTCCTGAACCGGTGCTTGGCCGCTGAGTCGGACTGGATGAGGGCGAACAAATTGTAATTGAATCCAGACAAGACAGAGGCACTCCTGGTCAGCCGAAAGGTCGAACAGGGCATAGGGTTACAGTCTGTGTTAGACGGGGTTACACTCCCCCTGAAGACGCAGGTTCGCAGTCTGGGTGTGATCCTGGACTCATCGCTGAGCCTGGAACCCCAGGTCTCGGCGGTGACCAGGGGAGCATTTGCACAGTTAAAACTTGTGCGCCAGCTGCGCCCGTACCTTGGGAAGTCTGACTTGGCCACGGTGGTCCACGCTCTGGTTACATCCCGTATAGACTACTGCAATGCTCTCTAAGTGGGGTTGCCTTTGAAGACTGTTTGGAAGCTGCAACTAGTCCAACGGACAGCAGCCAGGTTGATAACAGGAGCGGCATTCAGAGAGCGTACAACTCCTCTGCCGACACAGGCCCCACAGAGCCCGCAATGGGATGGCGGCAGCGGCACCCCTTCCTCTTAGCCCCGCCCCCGACACCCTTCTCCCCGGACCGGACAGAATCAGCTGTGTACAACTCCTCTGTTGTGCCAGCTCCACTGGCTGCCAGTTTGCTACCGGGCACAATTCAAAGTGCTGGCTTTAGCCTTTAAAGCCCTAAACAGTTCAGGTCCAACTTACCTGTCCAAACGCATCTCTCCCTATGAACCATCGAGATGTTTAAGATCATCTGGAGAGGCCCTGCTCTCGGTCCTGCCTTCGCAGGCGCGACATGACAGGGACGAGACAGGGCCTTTTCGGTGGTGGCGTTCTTTGGAACGCCCTCCCTAGTGACATCAGATCGCCCCACCTCCCTCTTGACATTTCGCAAGAAAGTCAAGGCCTGGCTATTTGAGCAGGCATTTGGTGATGAAATATAAGGCTTAATTAGATATATGGAATAACGACAATGCAACGGAAACTGATTTCAACATGACGATGAGACTGCAATTGTATGTTTTTAATTGTTATTTTGTTATTATATGGTTATTGTTTTTGCCTTGTTGCTTGTGTTGTATTGAGGGCAGAGATTGCCTGTGTAAACCGTCCCGAGTCGCCTTCGGGCTGAGAGGGGCAGTATAGAAATGTGACAAATAAATAAATAAATAAATAAATAAATGACAAATAAATAATATATTTTAAGACTGAATTCAACTAAATATGAGTATAATAAGCCCCTGAATTTATTCATAATGATGATGATGATAATATTCATTCAACCTCTGCTGCTAATAATAATAATAATAATAATAGTAACAATAACAACAGACCTCCAAGGGCCATCCAGTCCAACCTCCTTCTGCCATAAGGGAAAAACATAATTAAAGCAGTCCTCACAGATGGCCATTCAGCGTCTGATAATAATAATAATAATAATAATAATAACAACAACAACAATGGGTTCCTAGAATAGGAGGAGACCTCCAAGGGCCATCCAGTCCAACCTCCTTCTGCCAGGGCCCTTCCACACATCCTATTTTACAGTTGACACACACAAACTGATTTCTTACTACTGGACGGATTGCTGCCAAATTTGGCCACAAGACACCTACAAGGAGTGACCATCACTAAAAAAATGACTTTCTCATTTGGGAGTCATAGTTTCTGGGATTTATAGTTCACCTACAATCAAAGAGCATTCTGAACCCCACCAATGATAGAACTGGACCAAATGTGGCACACAGAACTCCTATGACCAACAGAAAACAGTAAAAGGGTTTGGTGGGCATTGACCTTGAGTTTTGGAGTTATAGTTCACCTACATCCAGAGAGCAACTGTGGATTCAAAACAATGATGGATCTGGACCAGACTTGGTACAAATACTCAGTATGTCAAAATATGAACACTGGTGGAGCTGGGGGGAAATAAACCTTGACATTTGAGACTTGTGATTGATGGGATTTATAGTTCACCTACAATCAAAGAGCATTCTGAACCCCACCAACAACAGAATTGGGGCAAATTTCCCATACAGAACCCCCACAACCAAAATACTCAAGGCAGAGAGGAAATAAAGGAAGGAAAGTATGGGGGGGGGGGGAAAGCAAGGCAAGTAGGAAGAAAGGAAGGGAAGAAAGGAAGGAGAGGAAGAAGGAAAGGAAGGAAGGAAGGAAGGAAGGAGGGAGGGAGGAAAAAAGGAAGGAAAGAAGGAAGGGGAGAGAGGGAGGGAGAAGGAAAGGGTGAAGGGGGAGAAAGAAAAGAAGGAAGGAAGGAAGAGGGAGATTGTGGGAAAGAAAGAGAAGGAACGAGAGATTGAGAGAGAGGGAGAAAGAGAAGGAGGGGGATTGAGAGAAAGAGAGAGAGAGAAACATAAAGACAGTGAAAGAGAAGGGAGGGATTTGAGAGAATGAGAGGGGGAAAGGGGAGATTGGGAAAGAGGGAAGAGTTCCCCCCTCGCTCTTCTCCTTCCGCAGCTCCGAGCTCAGCTGGAGGCGGGGCCAGGGATTGATAGGAAGGAATTGAGGGCGAAACAGAAAGAGAGAGAAAGAGAGCAAGGGAAGGATTACAAGAGAGGGAGAAAAGAGGGAAGGAGAAGTGATTGAGAGAGAGGGAGAAACGGAAAGAGAAGAAAGGAGAAGGGAGGGATTGTGAGAGAGGGAGAGAAGAGGGAAAGAGAAGGAGGGGGATTGAGAGAGAGAGAGAAACAGAATGAGAAGGAAAAAGGAATGATTGTGAGAGAGGTAGGAAGAGAGGGAAAGAGAAGGAGGGGGATTGTGAGGAGGGAAGGAGAAGGATGGCGAGAGAGGGGGAACTCTTCCCTCGGGACAGACCCAGGCGAGTTGGTGAGGTGAAGGCCAGGTCGGGGCAGTCCAGGTGGGAGGCAGGAGCAGCTGGCAGGGAGGCAGGCCGGCTGGTGTTGCACCGTAGACCGGAAGGACCCCTCAGTAAACCACTTGAGACCAGCCGTGGTTAAATGCTTTATTTAGAATAAATGGATAGAGTAAAGTAGAGAGAAATATTGTCCAAAGAGGCTTCCAAGCACCAAGTATTGCAAAGCAATAGTCCAAAAGAAAGCAGGATAAAAGTATAGTCTTGATGCCCCAATGGGCTAATCCAGGGCTGTCCAACTGGCAGCCCTGGGGCCGTATACGGCCCCCCAGCCCCTTCCCTCCGGCCCCCTAAGTTTTAAAATAAAAAATAAAAATTGAAAAATAAAATAAATAATAAAATTTAAAAAATACCTACTTCCGGGTTCGGAGCAAGTATCACGAGAATATGCAATCCACACGGGATTTCGCTGTCAACGCGAGATCATGCCGGCGTTGACAGCGAAATCCCGTGTGGATTGCGTATTCTCGCGATACTCTTCGGCTACTCTACTACTGGAGCACTGAGGCCCACAGACGTGATTCTTCGACTCAGTCGGTCGTCGCCTCTCTCATCGTCCGGGTACTCCTGGATCCTGCGCATTTGGAAAAGGTAGGCCGAAGCAGGGGGCTCCTCAGGGGGCTCCTCATTCCTTCCCCCCATCTCCCATCATGTATTAAATATAAAATTAAATATATTTAAAGATGAAATAAGGGGAGATGGGATTAAATATATTTAATATTAAATTAAAATAAGGAAAGGGGGGATGGAATTAAATATATTTAATATTAAATTAAAATAAGGGGAGAGGGGAGGATGGAATTAAATATATTTAATATTAAATTAAAATAAGGGGAGAGGGGAGGATGGAATTAAATATATTTAATATTTTATAATTTAATATAATTTTATCTCAGTAAAAGATTATATTTGACTGTATGGATGCCCCTTTTGAATGCCCACCCTGCATTTTATCTCAGTAAAAGATTATATTTGACTGTATGCATCCGGGGGCGGGGTGGGGGAGGGGGCGGAGGCGGGGGCGGGGAGGGGATGGTGCCAGGGGTGGAGGCGGGGGCGGAGGCAGGGACGGGGGCAGACCCTACGCCCCCCCAGGTCATCAGTGACCGGAATTCAGGCCCCTGGGCCGGTAGAAGTTGGACAGCCCTGGGCTAATCCAATGGACAAGTTCTTGGCACAAAGAGTCCAAATGCTAAGAGGCCCAATGCCCCAGGCAGAGTTCCGTGAAGACTTGGCTTGATGCTAAACGTTGGCGAAAGATATCACCCATCTTCCAGACCTAACTTAAATAGGCCTCGCAGGCTTTGATGTTACGACGCATAGGTGCGTCGGAACGGGTTCTCATGAGCAGGCTTCCAGCTGGGCTTTCTCAAACCTCCCGCATTGGATTGGAATGTCAACTTGTTAGCACTGGCACCTGGACGGATGGGAGTCAATCCGTCTCCTCCTTTCCCTCGGTCCTTATCGGCCCGAGCTGGAGCTGACCTGTTCGTGTCCTTGAATGCTGGGTAAACTAGAGACTCCTGTCTCATCTTGCCTTTAGGCTTTGCAGGCCTCTCTGAGGCTTGAGGTTTAACATGGCGGTCGTCTTGCTGAGGGCCTGGGACAGGCTGGGATGTAACAGCGGGTGGGTTTCGCTTTTTCCTATCTGCTCAATGGCGCTGGGGGCGGGGCAAGCGGCAAGGAGGCCAAGGTGGGGAGGAGGTTGAGGGCCAGCCCGCCGAGGGTGATGGCGTTGGGGGCCAGCCAGGGCGAGGTGCGCTCCATCAGCCAGGCCCAGCAAGGGGGCTCCAGGCTGCGTAGCGGTGCTGCTCCATGGTGGCATAGGCCCCGAGCTCGGCTGGAGGCGGCATGGAAAGCTCAAAGCTCCCAGCGCAGGGGTGAGAGAAGGAGCTCCAGCTGCTCAGTCATCCCTCCTCCAGCCTTCGGGATCGACCACCTCCCTCGAAGACTCTGCCTCGCACTCCCTCATCCTCTGCAATGCCCCGCGAGAGGAGCCAGCAGTGGGAACCAGGAAGCGTGAGGCGGAGCCTTCGAAGGCTGCTGGCTCCTCCCACGGGGCATTGCAGAGGGCAAGGGAGTGCTCTGCAATGCCCCGCGTGCGGAAAAAGCACCGCGGGAGCGGAGGCCAGTGGCGGGAGCGCGCCATCCAGCTGGCGAGGCCCAAAGATCACCTGGAGGAGGGCCGAAGATTGACTAGTAGCTCGCGATCGACCTAATGAGCACCCCTGGTCTAGTAATAACTTCTGAACAGGTGGGAATCCTCCCTGGGATGGAAGGAACAGAGGCTTACCCCCCATTTTTCCCTGTCTCCAATTCTCTTCTGGGAAGTTGTTTGTTTATTTATTTATTTATTTACATCATTTATATTCCGCCTTTCTCACCCTGCAAGGGACTCAGGGCGGATCCCAATGCACATATACAGGCAAATATTCAATGCCATAGACAAACAATATATATATAGACAGACAACGAGCTACACAATTGGTCTAGAGCTCACCCCGACCCGAGTAGGCCTCGAACTCATAACCTTCTGGTCAGTGGAGATCTTATGCAGCTGACTCCCAACCAGCTGCACCACATTCCCGGTGGGGAATGGAGCAGTATGGGCTAGAAAAGGTGTTCAACTTCAAAAGAGCTGCTTTTTTTATTTTAGCATACGAGTACTACATTTTTACTATTGTAAAGTATAAAAATTGAAGATGATTACTAGAGGTGTGCACAATATCGGATCACTGTTCCAGATTTTGAGGATTCAACTGATTTGGCAGCAAAATCCCTGAAATGGGGCAGATGGGTGAGGGCAGCCAGAGACCAGCAAAAACGGTGGAGGTGGAAGCCAGACTTTGGCTGTTTCAGCTGCATTTGGCTGACCCAAGAGAATAGCAGCCATATATGCGGTTTTCCTCTTCCCCCTTCCCGCTTTAGCCTTGCCAGAGCCAATGAGAAAAAGAAAGTGGATCATGAATTGAATGGTAACACGACATGGTTAACGCTCACGATAAAGGTTTTAGGCTATACGGTTTTTAATATTTTGTAATATTTAAAATGTAAATGTTATACTGCATATTAATTGCTTAATGCTTTTTTAGTTGTTTTTAATTGTTATTGTGTTGTGGCATTGAATTATTGCCAACTGTAAACCGCCCTGAGTCGCCCTTGGGCTGAGAAGGGCGGTATAAAAATGTTGTAAATAAATAAATAATTCCAAAAAAATTGCTTTGTTACTTTTTCCTCTACATTTCTAGTTTATATGTGCTTGCAAAAATGTCAGTGCACACACACACTCTCTTACACATAATAAATATCAGAATATATATGTCATGTCAGGAGAAACTTGAGAAACTTGAAATCGCTTCTGGTGTGAGAGAATTGGTCGCCTGCAAGGACATTGTTGTGATTGAGCCTTCAGCTACTACAGCTAGTAGCATTGGGGAAGATGCTGAGTCAATAGCTTCAAACAGTAGCATGGAGCAGGGCGAGGCTCTGGATTATCAGGTTCCTGCACCCGGGATCAAAAGGGTTGCTAGTGACTCAAGCCTGGAAGGCAGAGAACAGAGGAGAAAGATCCAGCGCATACTTAGGGATCCTACTGATTCAGACATCTTTGAAGGTTTTCCTGGGAATGCAGAAGTACAGTCAGAAGAGAGTGATACGGACTTAGATCAGTCATTAGTTCAGGAAGTGAGAGATGTATGTAACGCAGACTCTGGTGATAGTACTTTCCTGGGTTTTGATACGGATCAGGATTGGCCTTCTACATATTCAGAAGCTGAGTGGGACACTTTAAGCCAGCAAGATCGTTGGACAGTTTGGAGGTCTGGGCATAGTTCAGCAGCTGCAAGGAATGAAGCTGCTGTTGCTCTGGAGCAGGGCGGGTCTTCAGATGACTCTGATGTTTAGTGTTATAAAAGAAGTGGGCATTTGACTTGGCTCTTACAGTGGTCAAAGAGTTGCTATTCTGGATTGTGATCCTGTGTTCCTGACTTCGTGTGCCTTTGATCCTGGTTCCAGTTACTCGTGAGTTATGGGTTACTTTTCCACTTTGTTCCTTGGGTGAGCTGCTGTGACAGCTCTAGCTGATGTTGGGAAAAGGTGGGGGTTTTGGGATTTAATGTCTGCTTCTCTGTCTAGTTGCTGCCGTGTACTTCTTGACCTTCGCTGTGACTGCTGTGAGTTCATGCTGCAGAGTGTTCGTATCGTATTACATGGAGGGAGGTAGACGCTATGTTTAATGGGGGCTGTGATTTATGTGCTTTCTGTATACTCAGCTCCTGAGGACCTCGGAAAGTCTCCTCCTTTTCCATCTGTCTTTCTCCTATCCTACGACTTCTGGACTGGCTTTTGGACTTCTCTTCATGAACACCCCCTGTTGGACAACGCAGACGGACGACACAGATGGACGACGCAGACGGACGTCTTGTGTTTGTTTTGGTTTCTTTCCACAACATTCTTTTTTGGGCATTCCTGGGATTTTTGTGGGTTTTAAAAGCCGGATTTTGGCTATTTTTTGTTCGTCCTTTTCCCATTTATTAAACTTTTGTTACCTTTTTTACTCCTGGGCTTGGCTGCTTACGTCTCTGTTCCATAACAGACATGGCCCAGGAGTTGCCCGGATGTTTTTGATGTGTTACCATTTTTGTGGGAGGCTTCTCTCATGTCCCCGCATGAGCTGGAGCTTATATAGGGAACTCATCTGCACTTTTCTTGGATTCGAATCTGCAACCTGTTGGTCTTCACTCCTGCCGGCACAGGGGTTTAACCCACTGTGCCACTGGGGGCTTCTCTCTCTCTCTCGCTCTCTCTCTCTCTCTCTCTCTCTCTCTCTATATATATATATATATATATATATATAACATATAATAGTTATAATTATTACAACTATAGCTGCCTCTGTGACTCCTTTTCAACTATACACTGCACAATTCAACAGTAGGTAATAGGTTTATTAAGAAAAGCATATACAATATAAAAGGCAGTTTCAAAAATGGGTAGACAATCAAAATCCCAAAAGGTAAAAACAAGAAACTGTAATCCATGGGTTTCAAAATTTTAAGCAAAACTATATTCAAAAGCTTGAAAACTTGAACCAATAATTGTAATCCAATCAAGAGGCATTGATCTTAAACAGGAAAGCAAGATACCAAACCAAAGACAAGAGCTCCCTACTCTGAGCTCCCAAGACAGGCAACTTGACCCATGAAAATCCAACATTGATCTCATGATGAACATTATGTCAAAATGCATAATAATAATAATAATAATAATAATTAACAACAACAATTTGTATCCCATCCCATATACCCGGAGGGACTTGGAACAGGTTCCAAGAATTCTAAATCTTGCCCTTGACACCACTCTTTCTCACACCTGGGTTTCCTTTGATTATGTTTCAATCTCTGAGAACAATGAATTTGTCTCTGCTTCACACTATCTCTTTGTAGCTGTAATTGTTGAGTTATAGGCAGAACTCGTGTCTCCTCCACATTCCTTTCAGAGTCAGTCCCTGGCAGATTCTCGTGAGAATCATTTTCTGTTTCCCTAACAACAGATTCCCCAGAGAAACAACAGGCTCAGATCTAAAAACTGCAGACTCCATCAAAAGGCCCCCTTTCTCATCCTCGGGCCTCAACAGGCTTTTCAATTCAATTCAATTGCCTTTATTTCAGTTAACAAACCTTAGGCAGATACAGAAAAATATAATAGAGATAAAAGTCACATATAAAACACAATACAGGTTATCAAATGTACACATATTAAAATCGCTGGCCTTTAAATTTATAACAGGCATTTAAAAAGAAGACAAATAACTTTAAACATTTGCTAAAAGTCAGTGGCTGACCCAAACATTTTGAAACATCGCAATGCAGGCCGTACCGGACCCCCTAAACACACACACCGTGGCTCAATAACAACTCTTTATTTAGAATAAAATGAAGAATAAAAGCAAAAGGGTAAAGCAATCCAATTAGGCATAAAGTTCAGTCCAAAATAGGTTCCAAAACAAAGCGGGTCAAAATCAGCTATTGCAAATTCTCAAGTCCAGAGACCATAAACAAAGTTCATGGAAAACAGCTTGGAAAACACAGGCAAACTGCTCCGCAGTTAAACAAGGCCAAGAGGACCAGATCCGCGTCCATTCTCTACCGACGTAGCCTCCAGTCTGAAGAACTTTCTCACAGAACAGTTAATTAAATCCAACTCTTGTGTATCCAACTCCTTTCAGATCCCCGTCTCCAATCTTGCCTCAAAGTCATTATATTCTGTCTTCTATTGAAAGTCTGCTCATTAGCCGGAACATCTGGTGTGTTATCAATCTGGGAACAGGGCATTTCCTTGTCTCCCAGAGATTTCTCAGGAAACTGTGTTGATACTCTTTCCTGAGACCCGAAGCCACCTGGACGTTCATATTCACAGTCCGAGCCAGAATCTGTTTCCATCTCTTCTTCAGAATATTCCTCCGGCCACACATAATCCCATTGCAAGCTTTCATCATCAGGATCATGCCCTTCATACCCATCAGGCCATTGGTCTTCTCCATCTTGGTCCAAAGCAATTGGCACCCCCGGATCCTGTCCAAGCCTCCCTGGCTGAAATGCAGGTCGAGGTCCCACAAACATAGGGGTCTTGCAGTGGTAAATGTGTCCTCCAAGTATGGCTACTTTCATCCCAATATCCATAAATGACAGAAAGAGGAGCCTCATCATTTCCCTCATTGACACTAATGGGTTATTATTTATTTATTTATTTATTCGAACTTGTTTGCCGCCACTCCCAGCTGGCTCGGGGCGGCTCACAAACCAATCACTATAAAAACAATTAAAACATCATATTAAAAACAACATCAAATACATTAAACAGCATCAGAATAAAACAACATTAACAACAGAATCCAGCAATTGTTCAAGACCCAAAAGCTTGCCGGAACAATAGCGTCTTGCAGGCTTTCCGGAATGCTGGAAGGCTCTGAAGGGCATGGTTTTCAGAAGGCAACACATTCCAAAGAACTGGGGCTCTGATTGAAAATGCCCTTCTCCGTGTCGCTGTCAGGTGATATACTTTAATACTTGGTACAGCAAGGAGAATTTGTTCCTCAGAGCGTAAGGATCTGGTGGGACAGTATGGGATAAGGCGGTCCCTTAGGTACACTGGCCCCAGACCATTCAAGGCCTTAAAAGTCAAGACTAACACTTTGAAGGTAATCCGGCATTCAACAGGAAGCCAGTTCAGTTCCCGCAGAATTGGTGTGATATGGCAGCTCGTCGGGACTCCCGCAAGCAGCCGGGCTGCGATGTTCTGCACCAGTTTAAGTTTCCAGATGACCGACAAAGGAAGGCCAATGTAGAGAGTGTTACAGTAGTCCTGCCTTAAGATGACCATAGCTTGGACCACTGTGGCCAGATCGTGCCGGGATAGATAGGGGGCCAGCTTCCTAGCCTGACAGAGATGGAAAAACACCACTCTGCTGACGGTGGAGATGTGAGACTCCGTTGACAGCTGGGGATCTAAGGTAGCACCAAGGCTTTTTACTGACGATGACGGACATAATGTCACGCCGTTCAGGGTTGGAAGCTGAACACCCCATCACCTGGATGGCCCAACCACAGGATCTCCGTCTTCGCTGGATTCACCTTCAATCTACTTGCTCGCAGCCATCCAGTAACGGCCTCAAGGCAACGATGGAAATTATCGGGTACGGATTCAGGCTGGCCCTCCATCCTCAGAATGAGCTGAGTGTCATCAGTGTACTGGTGGCACTCAAGCCCAAAGCTATGTACCAGCTGAGCAAGTGGTTGCATGTAGATGTTAAATAACAGAGGGGAGAAGATTGCCCCCTGGGGAACCCCACAATGTAAGGGGGAACCCCCGGAGACAGCCTCACCCCTCCTCACTCGCTGTGACTGGTTCCAGAGGAAGGAGGACAGCCATTTCAGAACTGTCCCCCTCACCCCGGCCCCAGCAAGGCGGTGAGTCAAAAGATCGTAATCGACTGTATCAAATGCTGCTGTGAGGTCCAATAACACAAGCAGCGCCGATCCGCCCTGATCAAGTTGGCAACGCAGCTGGTCTGTGATGGAAACCAGCACCGTCTCCATCCCATGCCCTGAACGGAAGCCGGACTGGAAGGGTCTAGCCAATCTGTGTCATTTAGGAAGGACTGCAACTGCTCCATTGCTGCCCTTTCAACCACCTTGCCCAGGAATGAAAAATTCGAAACTGGGCGGTAATTGGAAGGACCGTTGGATCTAACCCTGGTTTCTTCAGCAATGGAGAGACCACAGCCTCTTTTAAGCCCTCTGGAAACACTCCTTGCTCAAGGGAGATATTGATTATATTCAACAGAGGGTTACGCAACCCCTCCAGGCAAGCTTTCACCAGCCGGGAGGGGCACAGATCAAGGGAGCATGTGGTCGATCTAGTTGCAGTAACAATCGTATCGACAGCTTCTGCGTCCAGTGGGTGGAACCGGTCGAAGGTGGGCCCAGCAAGAGGCCACGGAGTCTCAAGTTCCCTAACTGTATCAATTGTAGCTGAGAGGTCCCGGCGGAGGGTCGACATCTTGTCTGCAAAAAAGCTCTGAAAAGTCTCAGCAGAAAGGGCCTGATCATCATTATTTGGGATGGTAGGGACCATTGTCAAAGACCTAATTACTTTAAATAGTTGTGCCGGGCATGAGCTAGCAGACGCTATCAAGGTTGCATAATATAATTTTTTCACCTCCTTGGTAGCATGCTCATAAGCATCCATAAATAGCTTATAAGCTGATTTCGAACCTTCGTCACGGAGTCTTCTCCACATGCTCTTTAACCGTCTCTTCTCCCGTTTCATTGATCAAATCTCCTCGGTAAACCATGGCGATTGATTTCTACGGGGTCGGAGAGGGCATCTAGAGGCAATCTCATTGAGAGCATTGGACAGTTTGTTGTTCCAGACATCAACATGCTCATTGATAGAGACACTGACAGACTCCAGATCCCTCAGAGCATTAAGGAACCTAGAAGGTTCCATAAGTCTCTTTGGGCGAACCCAAATTTGTTCGGTGCCCTTGCAGGGCGGAGGAGCCAGCTCTATCTGGTTGCATCTTCCTAAAGTGAAAACAGAGTTCCTGGCTGCCAGATTCAAGAAACTGCATTTTCCCACTCCTGGTTTTGGGAACTTCGTGAAAAACAGAATGAGAGCTTAGCCAAAAAACAGGACCAAAATGGGATGGATTTTTCTTAATTTCACTCCCCTAATGATAACCTTATCTTCCACTTATGCCTGTTTATTCAGCTTTTGCCCTTTTTGATAACATTCTTTTTGGTAGTTGTGACTAACTTTTCTCTTCAATACAATAATTTAAAGCAATTAAACAAAAATACAGTTGTTTTTGACCAAAAACAATCTTTTTTCAAGCTACTTTGATAGAGATATAAGGAAGGAGGCTAAAGGTTAATGTATTTGTTGTGAATCAGCCTGTGATTGTGTTTCAGGATCATGATGCTTCTGATGTGGAAAATAATGGTTTGGTCAATTATTTTCATGATGCTTCTGGTGTGGGAAATGAGGGTTTGGTGAATGATTTTGGATGTGTGCCATGATAACCAGGGCACTGGAGGGTCTGTAGTTTAAGACTGAAATATTGTATCTTCTCAGTTGGGACACAAAGCTAAAATAAGTCCCAAAATTAGCAGGAAAATAGACCAAAAATAGCAAACAATAATAACAGCACTGGCTGAGAGAGAGAAAGGTTGTTTTATTGAACTTCAGAGTTATACAGCTAATGAAAAATATGGCTGAGGAGTATCTAATGCAGGGGTGCTCATTAGGTAGATCACAATCTACTGGTAGATCGCGTAGGGCGTCCTGGTAGATCACAGGCAGGGCGGGAGAAAGGTTCAAGTGCTGCCGGCCCTGGGTTATCTGAGGTCCTTTCCACACAGTTGAATAAAATCCCATGTTATCTGCTTTGAATCAGATTATATGGCAGTGTGGACTCAGAAAACCCAGTTCAAAGCAGATATTGTGTTATATGTTTCACATTTTTGTAGTGGGTAGGTAGGTCATTTTGACTTGGTTGTTTTATAAGTAGCTCACATGCTGAAAAAGTGTGAGCACCCCTGATCTAATGCATACATGATTATCCTTATCTGATGCCTATTGCTCAGCACAGGAGCATTGTTCTTTGTTTAAAAGGATATTCTTATGGTTGGCACTACAGGCAGTCCTCTAGTTATGAGCAAAGATAGATTATGTAGGTTTGTTCTTAAGTTGAATGTGTATGTAAGTTGAAATAGGCACATTCTTAGTGTAACTTCACTCTCTCACACACACACACACACACTTTAAATAACACAGGAAAGGCTTAACATCCCCTTGGCATAGGGTTGCCATATGTCCCTTATTCTAAGGGACGTCCCTTATTTTGGCCCTAAAATTTGTGTCCCTTTTTTTCAGGCCCTGTCCCTTATTTTTGACTAGCAGGACAGGACTGGGCGGGGTTGACCAGAGGAAGGTGCACGCTGTGGTTTTCACGGCAATGCCTGCCCGGGGAGTCCAACTCGCAGGGCAGCCTGCGTCCCTGTTGGAAGGAAGAGGCGATACAGGACTTTTTCAAAGTACAGTAGACTAATTAACCGTTACCCAAGGGGAATGTTGGATCATGTTGGATAAAGATAGTTTCTGATTGCTTGAGAGTTCCCCTTAAAATAGGCCTAGCTGTGCATCCCAATACTATACAATGCTGTGTATCCCATACTATACTATACCATTAACTATTGACATAATAATCATGAAGATGTACTGTCTTATAAAATTTATTTTATTTTAATGTTTAGACAGTGCACTTTTAAAGTCAGCAAAGTCAAGGACTAAATAAAAATGGAGAAAATAAGGTAGTTCTAATAATGTTTTTTTTGCATGACAAAGCATGCAGAAACATACCATGTCCTGTTAAGAGGGTATAAGTCAGGGTTTTTTTTTGTGAGTTTCAATCATTATCTGTTAATAAAACTATTATCTACCTAATGTTTGAGTTTCAAGTTTTTAATGAAGTGTCCCTTATTTTTGTGAAAAATCCCATAAATGTCCCTTATTTCTTATATAAAAAAGTGGCAACCCTACCTTGGCATTTGTTTTGCTGTCTGTGTCTCTTTCCAGAACATTTCACCTCATTTTCTTTTTACTTTCTGTATGTTTTTCAGATTTCAATATTAATTTCAAAAATATGTAGTGTCAGGATTGGGAGACTTGAGCTTGGGTGAAGTTCAAGCTCCCAGCCTGGCATGAGATTGCATCGACCTTTGCCCTAGTTCTTGGGTGACCTTGGGCTCCAGTTATATAAGACTATGCTGAGTCATGTGGAAGTGAGGTAACTTCCACATGTGTGCAAGGCTGCAGGGGGAAGTGATGTAACTCCTCTGAGCCTGGACATTGGACAATTGGACTCCTAATGCTGACTCATGGGGCCATGAGGTCACATCCCTTTGGACTATGGGATATGCTGAATCACGGATATGGTGCAACCCTACCTGGACATTGCATGGGCGATGGGAGGGGGGGTTGGGGTATATAAGTTGTGTTTGGTGGCGGGCAGGTGCTTTTGCTTCACATGTGTCGTACCTGCAATAAAATCGTGTTGGACCGTGCTTTCAATCTACGCGTGATCCTTACCGAGTGTTGGAGAGTCGTTACAGAAGCAAAAGCCCCTTTTCAACTATCCCAGAAATGGAGAGGTTGGCTTGGAGAGAAGAAGAATATATCGATAGATGGGATTCGGCTCCTGAGGAAATCCGGCGCACTATGGAGTGGGATTGGACCACTCTCGACCAAGTGGGGTGCCCGGACGAGCACCATGAAATGATGGAAGGTGCTGTTGCCCAGGAGGAGGAATTTGAAGAAGCGGAGCGACTGTGGGAAGCTCAGGTGAGCCTGGAGGTTGCCCGGCGGAAGAGAGAGAGATTTGACTCCAGACAGGCTGAGGTTTGGAGGAACGGAGGGATCGGAGGAGCTGTTCCGAAGGGCTGGTCAGTTCAAGCAGATCCAGAAGTGTATGGGACCAGGGAGACTGTGCCGAAGGACAGGCCAGTTCAGGTGGAGGTCCGGAGGGCCGGAGGGATCGGAGAAGCTGTTCCGAAGGACTGGGCAGCTCGGACGGATCCAGAAGTGCGTGGCCCCAGAGAAACTGTGCCGAAGGACAGGCCAGTTAGGAGGAAGTGTGGTAGTGAAACCACGGAACCGGCATCACCCTCGGAGTTGGAGGTGATGAGATGTAAGTTAGAGGCTATGGAACAGACTATGAGAAGGATGTCCCGAGCCATGTCCCGAAGAGAGCCGATGGAGTCGGTGTGGAGTGCACCGGGCGGAGGAGACTTCACTTATTATTCGTGGATGGATGGCGGACTATCAGCTGAGCGTCCTAGATCTCCTTTGGGAGTGAGGATCGATGGTGGCCATCCAGGAGGAAGTCCGCGGCGGCCCTTGCCTCAAGCCGGAATGGGAAGAGGTGTTACCATGTTTGAGGTCCCTCATGGAAGGGAAGCGTTTTCCCAGGAATTCGGGGCCCGTTTGAAGAAGGAACCATTGCGGGTTGAGTTTGAAGGAGAAGCCTGCAAAGTAGCCTTCTTTGCCGCTGCGGTGCAGGACCATATGGAGGACTATGGTCATCTCTATCCGAGCGACAGTAGCCGAGTACGGGCCATCGGTGCGGTGTTCAAAGGAAGGGCAGCTGAGTGGTATGTTCAATGCCACGATCGTCGGGACCCGTGTTTGCATTCTGTGGGAGCCTTCTTACAGGCGTACTGAAGCCGGTTTAGAGATCCGTTGGAGCGGATTAAGGCGAAGGAGGCGCTACGTTGTCTGAATCAGGGATCCCGGTCGGTCACTGAGTATGCGGAGGAGTTCATGGGTTTAGCTGGAAAAGTTGCAGAGTGGTCTCCAGCTACCCTATTGGAATTATTTAAAGACGGCCTGCGTAAGGAGATCCTGGAGTGGTGTCTACATCGGGATGATCCTGGAGATGTTGATGGCTGGATCCAGTTGGCTGGCAGTGTCGAAGGAATTCTAGCCCAGGTGCAACGGCGTCGTTTTCAGCCCATGAGGTCCAGAGGGTCCGGTCGTGGTGTTGTGGAGGGGCGATTCCGTGGAGGAGAGGCTCGACGTAGCAATGACAACCGATCCAGTCCAGTGAAAAGGCCATCGAAGGGACGAGGCCTTTGCTTTATTTGTTTGCAACCCGGTCATTTTGCGTCTCAGTGCCGACAAAGGCAGGCACTGGAACCGGTGAAGGTGGCCTCCGCGAAAGCCGCTTTTGGGGACAATGATGATGGGAAAAGTGTTGGGGTGAGCTCAATATTCAATGTACATTGGGTTTGATTAAAGGAGATGGGATTGTGGAAAGAAAAGCTTTAGTAGACTGTGGGTGTTCAGAGAATATTATGTCCCCGAAGTTGATTGGGGATTTGGGTGGGGGTACAAAGCCCTTAGAAACACCTGTAACATTTACGCAATTAGATGGATCCTCTATTGAGGGGGGCCCTTTCACTGTGGGGACTAAGGATTTGAAGGGTCGGGTGGGACCCTGGGAGGGGGACATTGATTTTGTAGTGGCCCCCATTAAAGGTCATGAGGTGGTATTGGGGTTGCCGTGGCTTGAGCAAGCTAATCCCAAGATCGATTGGAAGACGGGGGTGGTACAATGTTCCCCTAATGAGAGGGGGGGGTTAGGAGTGATGTGCAAGGGGTGCCTGCTGAATACTGGGATTATGTTGATGTGTTTAACCCAATTTTAGCCCAGGGTCTTCCCCTCCCATAACGTACAGTGTAGTATAGAAGTTAAGGAAGGGGCTGTCCTACCCAAGCCTAAGATATATGCTATGACGGTGAAAGAGAAGGAAGCATTAAGGGAGCAGATAGATGGCTATTTAAGAAGAGGGTTTATTCGGAGGTCTGAGTCTCCCATTGCAGCGCCAGTGTTGTTTCGTGAGAAAAAGGATGGTAGTTTGCGGATGTGTATTGATTATAGGGGTTTGAATGCTGTGAGTACCACCAACTGTTACCCTCTGCCGCTAATCAAAGATTTGTTGGGGCAGTTGGGAGGTGGAAAGTTTTTTACAAAGCTGGATTTGATTGACGCGTTTCACATGGTGCGAGTGAAGAGAAGCGATCAGTGGAAGACTGCTTTTTCTTGCCCCCTCGGGCTCTACGAATGGGCCGTGATGCCATTCGGTTTGGCCGGGACTCCCGGTATTTTCATGCAGTTGATCAATGAGGTGTTGCACCCCCTTTTGTATAAGGGGGTGTTTGTTTATTTGGATGATATCATGATTGTGACGCGTACCAGAGAGGAGCATGTTTGTTTGGTGAGGGAGGTGTTAGAGAGGCTGCGGCAGGCGAGTCTGTATGTAAAATTGAGTAAGTGTGAGTTTGGCAAGAATCAGATTGATTTTTTGGGATATAGAATTAGTGAGAGTGGAGTTGCGATGGATCCGGCCAAGGTGGATGATGTGTTGAGCTGGGAGGCTCCGCATGAGACCCGTAGGCAATTGCAGGCTTTTTTGGGATTGGCCAATTTTATCGCACTTTTATAGCGGGATTTTCGGAGATAACTCTTCCGCTTACCGAGTTACTGAAGACCAGGGGTAAGGGCGAGTCCAGGAAGATTAAGTCTCCAGGAGCTAAGTTGGAGTGGACGAAGGAATGCCAAGTGGCTTTTGTGAAGTTGAAAGAAGCATTTACGAATGGGCCGTTGTTAATGCATCCAGATGTGGATAAGCCGTTTGTGGTGCAGTGTGACGCTTCTGCTTGGGCGTATGGTGGAGTGTTAATGCAGGAGGATGAGCAGGGTAGGATGAAGCCGTGTGCGTATTTTTCGAAGAAGTTTGGGGAGCATGAGAAAAGGTGGCCAGTGTGGGAGAAGGAGGCGTTTGCTGTGCGCAACGCTTTGCAGACGTGGAGGCAATTTTTAGAAGGTGCTGCTTTCCCTTTTGTTGTGATGACCGACCATCAGAACCTTCAATATTTAAGAAATCCCCAGAAGTTATCTCCCAAGTTGGTGAGATGGGCGCAGTTTTTTGCTTGGTTTAATTTCAGACTCCAACATATTAAAGGCAAAGAGAATGTGGTGGCTGATGCATTGTCTCGGTATCCGAGTGTGGGTGAGAATGAGATGCATAAGGCGGAGGAGGTGTTTGCTAGAGAACATTGGGGTCTGGCCGTGCAGACGAGGGCGCAGGCGGCGAATGAGATTAAGAAAGAAGAGGGAGTAGTGGATGAGTGGAGTTTAGAGTTGCAGAAGGGTTATGTAGGTGATATATGGTTGCAGAGCCATGAGAAGGAGTGCAAGTCGTTGAATGGTTTGTGGATCATGGGAGATAAGGTGTATGTCCCTCAGAGTATGAGAGAGAAGGTGCTGAGGTTGAACCACGATCATAGGTCTGCTGGACATTGGGGAGTCACGAAGACTCTGCTGGCTTTGAAAAAACGGTATTGGTGGCCAGCTATGAGGACTGAGGTGAAGAGATATGTGGAGTGTTGTGAGGTGTGTGCCAGGAATAAAGTTCCCTCTGCGAAGCCGCAGGGGTTGATTCAGGTGGTAGTTACTCCTGTGAGGCCGTGGACGCATGTCAGCACTGATTTTGTGGGGGAGTTGCCTTCGAGTCGAGGTTATAAGTACATTTGGACGGTGCTGGATATGTTTTCGAAGCAGGCCCATTTTGTGCCGTTGAAGGGGTTGCCTTCTGCGGAACGTTTGGCAGAGTTGTATGTGCAGCATGTGTACCGGTTGCATGGGTGCCCGGAACAAGTTTTGAGTGATCGTGGAGTGCAGTTTACTGCTCAGTTTTGGGAGCGGTTTTTGGAGGTGCTGGGGCTCAGAGCGTCTTACGACTTCTTATCATCCTTGTTGTAATGGCGGCGTAGAAAGGACACAGAAATCGTTAGGGGCTTATCTACGCATGTTCAGTAACAAAGAGCAAACTAATTGGTCTGATCTGTTGCCCTATGCTGAAGTGGCATACAATAGCTCGGTACATTCGTCCACCGGAAGGTCTCCTTTTGAGATAGTCTATGGTCAGGAAGTGGCTCCTTTGCCCCAGCTGTTGGAGTTGGGAGGGGAGGAGAAAGTGGAGTGGAAGATACGAGCCCGGGAGGAATGGAAGGAAGTAGCGGAAGCTTTAGGGAAGGCACAGCGTTCGTATAAGATGTTTGGTGACCGGAAGAGGCGAGAAGGGGAGGAGTATAGTGAAGGGGATTTAGTATGGCTGTCCACCCAGAATTTGAAATTGGGTTATCCATCTAAGAAATTGGGTCCGAAGTATATTGGGCCTTTCAGAATTGAGAAAGCTGTGAATAAGGTCTCTTATACCCTTCTGTTACCTAAGAGTTTAGGAAAAGTTCATCCCACGTTTCATTGTGGTCTTCTGAAAAAAATATGTGGGCCCCTTTCATCCTCCGGATTGAATGATATTTTGTTTTACAGGGGGAGGACGTGGTGGAGGAGGCCGTTATGTCAGGATTGGGAGACTTGAGCTTGGGTGAAGTTCAAGCTCCCAGCCTGGCATGAGATTGCATCGACCTTTGCCCTAGTTCTTGGGTGACCTTGGGCTCCAGTTATATAAGACTGTGCTGAGTCATGTGGAAGTGAGGTAACTTCCACATGTGTGCAAGGCTGCAGGGGGAAGTGATGTAACTCCTCTGAGCCTGGACATTGGACAATTGGACTCCTAATGCTGACTCATGGGGCCATGAGGTCACATCCCTTTGGACTATGGGATATGCTGAATCACGGGTTATGTTGCAACCCTACCTGGACATTGCATGGGCGATGGGAGGGGGGGGTTTGGGGTATATAAGTTGTGTTTGGTGGCGGGCAGGTGCTTTTGCTTCACATGTGTCGTACCTGCAATAAAATCGTGTTGGACCGTGCTTTCAATCTACGCGTGATCCTTACCGAGTGTTGGAGAGTCGTTACATGTAGTATGACTTTACATAGGATTTGTGCTATATTAGAACAGTAAAGACAAATAGCACTTAAGTGAAAGAAACATTAAATATTACATAACCAAAAACATAAAACAAGTTGTAAATTTATTTTATTTATTTATGCCATTTTACCCCGCTCTTCTCAACCCCCGAGGGGGGACTCAGAGCGGCTAATCTGGGAATCTGATAACAAGGATTGGTGAGAAAGCTTAAGTGTAGACACATTTTTCCTATAATAAATCTTACACAAGTCTATTTTCCTTCCAAGGAGTAGGTTTCTCTCACTTCCTGTCGTCTCACCTCCTGTTCTTTACTATGAGTCATTTGTAAGTCAGATGTTTGTAACTCGGGAACTGCCTGTATATGTAACCATAACTTCTGATTACATATGAAGCAATAGTAAAATATACATATGTACCCAACATTAAAGCCTCAATGTTTGATTATTTTGAGATCTAATTGGTTCATTATTTGTATTTGTTTTTACGAATGTTTACCTTTTTTGTGTGTTGAAATATGTCCTGAGTCCACTCGGGGAGATAGGGCAGAATACAAATAAAGTTTAGTAGTTATTTGAGTGTGGTCTGTCACTCTCTCTGGGAAAGCCATGTACGGAGGGGCTTCTTCCTTGCTCAGCCATCTAGCCAGGCATTCCTCCCTCCTCACTCGCTCCTGCATTGGAGAAAAAAAGAGAGCTTCTTTCTCCACTCCAGCATCACCATCTTCCTCTGGGCCTTTTGGGGGAACTAAACCCATCAGTTTTGGGGGAGAAGTGGTGCTTGCGATGGATACCTGGAGTCATTTACAAGAGTTACAAAACTCATCCAAAAGTCATAGGTCAGTGTTTTGAATCTTATGTTTTTTGCCTGGGTCCCTTGCATATTTTAATATATCTTCATATGTACAAATCTAACAAATTAGATCTGAAAAATGAATTAAAAACGATTTTTTGCACAACCCTAGTATATATAAGACCAGCTTTGCAGAAGGCTGCATCATTGGCTTTCCCCCCCTGATTGGTTGATGAGGAAAAATCAAACGTATCATACTAATCTCTGAATTATGAAACACAGCTCTGAAGGTTTCCACACCCCTACAATGTACATGGTTCCTTTGAGTGGAAGGAATTTATTATTTATTTATTTATTTAAAACTTTTGTACCCCGACCTTCTCACCTCTATCGAGGGACTCCGACCAGCATAACAGCAATGATTCAATGCTATAAAATTTAAAAACAACTAGAACAACATATTAAAATACATTAAAACCCAGCATAAAACCACATCACCATTTAAACAATTCCACTCAATCTGTAAACGTGGTCATACATTCAAACAATAGCCAATCTCAGCCTATTCTGGGAAGGCTTGGTTCCATATCCAAGTCTTCACCAGCCTCCTAAAGGACAACAGAGAGGGGACAGATCTAGCATCACTGGGTAGAGAGTTCCACAGCTGAGGGGCGACCACAGAGAAGGCCCTGTCTCTCTTCCCCACCAGCCGCGCTTGCGAAGCTGGCGGGACCAAGAGCAGGGCCTCTCCGGAGGATCTTAATGTCCTTGATGGTTCGTAGGGGAGAATCCGTTTGGACAGGTAAACTAGGCCAGAACCGTATAGGGTTTTGTAGGTTAAACCCAGCACTTTGAATTGTGCTCGGAAGCTAATTGGCAGCCAGTGGAGCTGGCGCAGCAAGGGAGTTGTGTGCTCCCTGTACCCCGCTCCTGTTAGTAACCTGGCTGCCGAATGTTGGAATAATTGCAGCTTCCGAGAAGTCTTCAGAGGCAACCCCACATAGAGAGTGTTGCAGTAGTCTATTCGGGATGTAACCAGAGCGTGGACCACCATGGCCAAGTCAGACTTCCCAAGGTACGGGCGCAGCTGGCGCACAAGCTTTAACTGTGCAAAAGGTCTCATGGCCACTGCCGAGACCTGGGTTTCCAGGCTCAGCGATGAATCCAGGATCACTCCCAGACTGCGAACCTGCACCATCAGGGGGAATGTAACCCCGTCAAGCACAGGCTGTAACCCTGTGTCCTGTTTGGCCTTTCAACTGACCAGGAGTACCTCTGTCTTGTCTGGATTAAGTTTCAATTTGTTCGCCCTCATACAGTCCGTTACAGCGGCCAAGCACCGGTTCAGGACTTGAACAGCCTCCTTAGTAGCAGGTGGAAAGGAGTGACAGAGTTGGACACAATCTGCGTACAGATGACACCGCACCCCGAAACTCCAGATGATCTCCCCCAATGGCTTCATGTATATGTTGAACAACATAGGGGACAATACTGAACCCTGCGGGAATGGGGGGGGGGGAAATATAGGGAGAATCCAAAAGGATTTTTAATTTAAAAAAGAGTGGGATATAAGAAAACAAAAATAGCTAGAACAGAAAAGTTAAGGATACAATTATTGCCTCTGGATCTTAATGTACTTTATTGTTAAAAGGAAAAAAAACATGTGCCCTGGATCTGGTGTAACCATCTAGATAGATTGCGAAGATGAATGTTTTCTCAGATGATTATAAATAGCTAAAGCCAAGAGGAACACTACGAGTGCAATTTAAAGGAAAGAAGGAACAGAATGATAGAGGCTTTCCAGTTCTTTAGTCAGTACATGCAGATTGCTATCTTGTTTTTTTGTTTTTTTAAAATATTTTTATTGTTTTATCATTATCAACACGATATTATACAATGTCTATTTACAGCAGATTCATGTTATTCATTTCTAGGTACAATACTTCAATCTTTAGCATCTGCCATTATGTTTTTCTTATACATTTTTGTATCCCTCACCGCTGTGCTCCCCCTCCCCTCCCCAAGCCAGATCTTTTACATATCATTCGTCCAAAATTTCATTTCTTCTTGTGGAGGTAACCTTCCTTCTTCCTTTTCTAATCCTTTTTCAATAAATTTTCTCCATACCTCATAGAAATCACTTTGTTTCCATATACCTCTTTTTACTTTTAATATACATGTTAACTTGTCATTTATTGCCAGTTTCCACACTTCCTTGTACCATTCCTCTATTTGTATATTTATTTCTTTTTTTCAATTCCTTGCTATAAGCAGTCTTGCTATTGTTAATAGGTTTGTTATCGCATCTTTATCCTTTTTTTCCAATTGTATACTATTATATAATGATAATAAAGCTATACTAGGACTTCTTTCTATTTTAATATTCATTATATCTTCTATTTCTTTAAATACTTTTTCTCCCAATATTTGCTTACATATTTACATTGCCACCACATATGTATGTATGTTCCTGTTTCTTGGCATCCTCTCCAACAGTTTTTCGAGTAGTTTTTATTTATATTTGCCATTCTTACTGGTGTAAGGTACCATTTCCATATTAATTTATAATAATTTTCTTTAATCCTTATTGATAAATTTTTAAGATGTCTTTGTCTCCACAATTGTTGCCACTCTGTTTCCTTTATTTTTATCCCTAAGTCTTCTTCCCAGATCTCCTTAAGGGTGTTATTTTTTGTTTTTCCTTCCTTTATTTCGATTATTATCTTATATATTTTACTAGTTATTCCTTTCAAGTTTTCGTGCTCTTCTACATCCCTCCCATTTTGTATTATTTGTTCAAATTGGTTGACCTTACTTCCTTTTTTATTGTTTTTTAGCCAATTTTTAAACCATTGTTCTAATTGTATACAATGGAACCATGTCAATTTTATTTCTCTAAATTCTTCCATAATCATTTCCTTCTTCGTTCCTACTTTTATCCAATCCCCCATTTTATCTAAAAAAATTCCCTTAACTTTTTATCCATTATTTGTTTTAAATTCTTTGGAAATTTCTTTTCCATTACAATTGGGGATATTACTGATCCATCCGTTATTAACATTCTCCTGTATTTATTCCATACTTCTAATATATTACTCAACATTGGATTTCTAATTTCCCTAATTTCTTTCCTCGTGAATTGTTTAAAAAATATATTCCATATTTCTTCTTCCACTTTTCCTGAGTAATTTCTTAGCCATTCTACCCCATCTTTTTAATCATTCCTTCTATAACCAGTCTCAATCTACTCGCTTCATAATATTTTTTAATGTTAGGGAGTGCTAAACCTCCTTCTTTTTGCGATTTATACCATAACTGTTTGTTTAGTCTATTTCTTTTACTACCATTGCAATATTTATTTATCATTTGTTGCCATCTGTTTAGTTCTTCCTCTGTAATTTGAAGTGGCAGCATTCTAAATATGAAGTTTATCTTTGGGAGTATTTTCATTTTTACTAATGCTATCTTTCCAAACCAAGATAGATGTATACTGTCGTACTCTGTTAATTTTTTTTGAACCTCTTTTCTCAATGCTACTACATTTACCTCTTCCATTTCTTTTAAATCTTTTGTTATTATTACTCCAAGGTATTTTAATTTGTTCTTTAATCTAATTCCCATTTTTCTTTGTTCTGTAAAATCTTTTTCTTCTTTCTTTGTATAATTAAATAGCATCATTTCTGACTTATTCCAATTAACTTGTAGACCCGTTGATTCCCCAAATTTCTCTAGATGTTCCTTTACTTTATCCATTTTACCTACTATATTTTCAATAAATAACAATGTATCATCTGCAAATAGGCTCACCTTCTGCTTTTCCTTTATTCCTACCCCCTCTAACTTATTATCATTCCTAATGGCATTTGCAAATAGTTCTATCACCATCGCAAACAGAATTGGTGATAGAGGGCATCCTTGTCTTGTTCCCTTGTCACTTTTATTTCTTTTGTCACCCCATCATTTATATTTACAACTGCTGAATTTCTTGAATAATATTGTTCTAGTAAACCTTTTATTCTACTTCCCATTCCAAATTTGTTCATAATCTCACTTAAAGCCCGCCATTCCACACAATCAAAAGCTTTAAATATATCTAATGATAATATCCCTACTTTTAAATTCCTCTCTTGAACCACACACATTTTATTTAGTACCTTCCCTATCAAGTTTGACATTTGTCTTCCTTTTTACAAACCCACATTGGTCTTTTTTTATATACTTATACATACATTTGTTCATTCTATTGGCTATTATAGCAGATAGAATCTTCGCATCTTGGTTAACTAGTGATATGGGCCTATATGACCCTGGGTCTGTTAAATCTCTATTGGGTTTTGGTATTAATATTATTAATGACTTCCTCCATGATTCTGGGATATTTTCTCCTTTCATTATTCCATTGTACAGTTCTAATAGTTTTGGAATCAATACATCTCTGAAGCTTTTATAATATTCTGTTCCCAAACCATCCAGACCTGGAGCCTTCCCAACTTTTAAATTCTTAATAACTTCCTCTATTTCCATCCTCTTAATAGGTTGTTCCAACATTTCTTTGTCATTCTCCTCCAACCTACTCTCCCAATTTTCCTCCACATATTTCCTAATTTTTTCTATGGAGCTGGCTTTTGTTTGGTATAATTCCTTGTAAAACTCTTCAAAACCTTCAATTTTTCTTTCATAGATCTACATGTTTTACCCGTTTTATCTTTTATTGTGCTTATTATACCTTCCATTTTCTTTTTTGTGTGGATTTGGCTAGCATCTTTGAGTTCTTATTACTAAATTCAAAAAATTCTCTCCTTAAATATATTAAATTTTCTTGTACTTCATCTATTTCCATTTTTTCCAATTCCTCTTTTTTAGCTCTCAGCCTTGCATAAATTTGTGTCTCTCTCTTTATTATATACTTTTTTCCAACTCATCTATTTCTTTTTCTAAATTCTTTTCCTTTCTTCTTGCCTTTTTGAGATTAATTGTCTCTTTTATACATAACCCTCTCGCCACCGCTTTCATTGTGTCCCATAATACTCTTTTGATACTTCCCTTCCATTAAAGTCCCAAGTTTCTTGCCATTCAGATTTCACTCTATCCACAATCTCTCTATGGTTCAAAATTCTTGTATTCAGTCTCCACCTCCTCATTTTATCATAATCACATTTCAAAGCAATCTCAATTGACACCAGAGCATGATCTGAAATCTTGATGCTTCCAATATCAGCATTTAACAATTTACTTAACATGTTTTTAGAAACAAAAATATAATCTATTCTCGTATAAACTTTATGTACAGCCGAGTAGTATGTATATTTTTTTCATCTCCCTTTACCATTCTCCACACATCCTTTAAATGCCACTTATTCATCACTCTACTTAAATCTGTTGTTTCACTATTTCTATTTTTTGTCATTTGTGTAGTTTTATCTTTTTTTTATCCATATAACAGTTACAATCCCCTCCAAATATTACATATTGTTGGTGATAATTCTCTATCTGACCTAGTACTTTTTCATAAAATTCTTGCTGTTTTACATTTGGTGCATATACGTTTACTAATACATATTTATCCTCCCCTATTTCCCCATACATTATTATATATCTACCTTCATCATCTTTCAACATCTTATTTATTACAAAATTACATTTCTTAGCAATTATTATGGCTACACCTCTTGATTTTGACGACCCAAAGGATTTTTCATAGCTTCTTATCCAACTCGATTTTAGTTCGTTCGAACCCGGTTTATTCTGGTGAGTTTCCTGTAGGAAGATAATATCCGCTGCGTTTTTCTTCAGTAGAGTTTCAATCCTCCTTCTTTTAATTACTGTCCCTAAGCCTCTGGTGTTCAATGTTGAGATTCGTAGTTTATTGGACATCGTTATGATTTACATTAAAAGACTGTTTTGTGGCTTGAACCCTTGTGAACCCTTGTCCCTTAAAGTCCCCTCCCTCCCCCTCCCCCCCTTCCCCGTTACCCCTGCTCCCCTCGGTCCCCCTTCCCCCACTTCCATCCTTTGGGACATCTTGTCCCAACCATGGCCCCCGGCCTTCCCAAGTGGGGAGGGGGGGGCGAAGTCATCCTATGGCCCAGAGTCTCCCTCCCCCCGAGTGCTCATATTTAGAACAAAAAGAATTAAATTTTTGATTGCAGTGATTCTAAATTTCTTCTTACATCTCAATTCCTCCGACAGCGCCGATTAATTCTTCCAATTCTCCTTTTTCCTCTGGTATATTTCCTCCCACAGCTCCTTCCTCCTCTTCTTCCTTTCTGTCTCTGTCTTGTTTTGTTGTTATGCCAAGCTCCTTCAATAATTGAAGTCCTTGCTCCAAAGAGTCGACTCTGTACCTTTTGCCTCTCCATTGAAATTTGAGAAAGATTGGGTATCCCCAGGTATACAATATTCTGGCCTTCATTAGCTGAATCGTAATTGGCTTCATTGAATATCTCCAGTTTTTGGTTTCGAGCAGTAGTCATTAAATATTTCCAACTTTGTTTCTCCCATCTTCAATTTCTCTGGGTTCTTCCTCAGTATTTTCATCAACTCTTCTTTTTTTTTGCAAAATTATGAACCCGAATTATTACATTCCTTGGTGTTATTTTATTCCTTCCAGCCAGAAGACGATGTACTGTTCTAGGTCCATTTCTGTCCAGTTTAACATTGAGTAACTTTTTGCAACCACTTCAATATTTCAGTTTTCAAATCTTCTCTCTTTTTCCTTCTGGGTAGTTTTTAATTACAACATTATTCCTTCTCTGGTTGTCTTGCATGTACACAAACTTTTTTCCATATCTGAAAGTTTATTGTCATTTTGCTGAATTTGTTGTTTGAGTGTTTTCTGTTCTTTTTTATTCTTTTCAGCTTCTGATTTTATTGTTTGTATCTCTCCATTTATTGTTTGTAAGGTACTTTGTATGGCCTTAAATTTGTCATCTGAGATTTTCCTTTCTGCATCCAATTGTTCTTTCATTTCTTTGGAGTTAGTTTGAATTTCCAATTTCATTGCTTGAATGTCTCTCTTTCTCTCTTGTTCTCTCATCTCTCTCTCTCTTTCAAACATCAGGCTCATTTCTCTCTTTGTCTTGTCACTCTCTTCTTTTATTATTCCTGTTAATTTACTTAACAGCTGATTATTATCCATTTCTTTCTTCCCGCTACTTCCTTCTCCTGTAGGTAGGGAGGGGAGCGATGTGGAAATTGGTGAAAAGGTGGAAGGGGCGTACGTTGTAACTGTTTGCTCTTAGTTGCTGAAGGGCTTCTTCTCATTGTGTCTATATTGTCTGAATTGTCTGGGGTCACCTTTTGCAGCCTTGCAACTATTTTATCTGAAGGTTTTGTTCGCACCCAGAGAGGCTTCCTATCTGGAGAGCTTTTCTTTTGTTTTGGCTCCTTCCTTCTCATTCAGACAACAGTCAACTCTGCCATCCAGTTACTTAGTTATAAAGTTTATAGAGCCTTAGGTAAATAGTTTTATTTCACTCTGCATGGCCAAAAAAAAAGTCTTAATTTTGCATCATGCTTTGCCTGTAATTCTTGCAAACAGACTCTCTGGCTTATAATTGTTGCAAAACAGGGGAGACCTTGAGCCGCTTTCAATTTGCTCTCAGTTTGCAGATTGCAGCCTCACCCCCTCTGCTTATCTTCTGTTCTCTTCTAAATGGCACTTTCGATTTCAATTCACTGATCGGTCTTCATTAATTATAAGCTTTTATTTACCTTTTGAAGGCTCATTATTTCATATTAAGTCCTCCAGATTGCTATCTTGTTAAAATAATCTAAAGTCAATTATGGTATAATTCCCATCAGACTAGTGAAGGTTATGGTGCTAGTTCCAAAGGAAATGTGGAGTTAAATCAGGGGAAAAGAATAAATGATGCAAGGGATATTACTGCAGCCTTCTTTTTCTGCCTCCAGCCATGCAAAACCCTGGAGCAGAGCCATATCCAGATAGAGTTTGGAAAGCACAACTAGCTCTAATGAGAGATGGCCTATTGTCCACAGGGGATGATGCCTCCATCCTCTTTTTGCTCTGCCAATAAGTAGAGGGGAAAGGTAAATGGACAAATCACATTTTGATGTTTTTGAGGCTGAAGGGCAGCTGAATTTCAGGAGACCTTCTGGCCATCACAGGTTTCCTATGTTGACATCAGCAGTGTCACCTGGGTAATGACCAGGTGGAAGCATGTTTTGGCATCATTATGACCACCTGCGATGGCAAGCAGTTCTCCAAAAGGCTTTGCAGTTGTTCAGCAGCAGTGATGATGGCATGGGCCCAATCTGCCCTCTTTCTCCTGTCTTTGTGGATAGCAAACTACTTCTCATAAGAGTATTTTAACCATGTATCATCAGTGACAGAGAATATAAAGTAAACAGGAGGTAGCTCACTGTACAAACGCAACAAAATAGCAAGGATATGAAACTAAATGTAAGCAAGCCCCTTGATGACTAGTCTTTACAATATGAATGATGCACTAACAGACTATATTATCAAACATACAAATATATTCAAAACATCATACAATAGAAATCACAGTGGGAGGAAATGTGAAGGCTGACTCGCAGGTCTAGCCTTATTATTATCCACTATATATGAGTAAAGTGCGACAAAAAAAGGGTTTACTCAACACAGTCTAGGACCAGAGCAAGTCGATAACGTTCTACACAAGTTCTACACAATACATCATTCTACACAATAAAATCCGCATTCAGATATGATTTCGAGTTCAACACATATCATAGTTCTACACAAGTGAGAAAGTAGTCCAATGAACCATGCAAGATTGCTGCTTAAGCAAAGAAAGGCAGTGGAACTGTTCACAGAACCTGCCCGGTTCACTCACAGTCTAGATTGTCTTTAAATATATGCGGCCGAGGAACAGGATAGCCACAATGACCGTGTAGATCGAGCTGGATACACGCCAATGGCTCGAAGTTTGAGGATGCCACAAAACAGCCATTTCGCGTTGTGCAGATGCTTCCTCAAGGCATTCCAGATCCTCAGGATGCTCTTCCTTGGGATTATACTGCCATCAATATTGTAACAATCCTTTACTGTACTAGAGGACCATCTGTACAAATACACATCCAACAGTAAGCATACAAAACCATGGGTGAAATCAGAGGAGAAGCAACACGCTAGTGGTATCGAAAAATACATACCGAATATAAGGGAAACAGAGACCTCGCTGGAAGGTAACCTCTAGGACTGAATGCAGCAGGGAAGGTTTGTAACTGGTTTACCTAAATAGTAGGGTTCACAGGAGGGGATAATTACATCATTAGGGCTGAGACTGACAGGGCGTCATTGAGACTGCCTGGGGATTCACTGGAAAGTAGGATGATCCATTCAGCCCATTCAGAAAGTGTACAAACAAACATTCGGCATTATAAAAGGTTATTTACAATTGGCAACTAAAAAAGCCCCTAAAACAGCATTAGATATGTGTTGTTTTTTTTTGTTTTTTTAACAAAAAATGAAACAGATGGAAGAAAAGCTCTTTTCCTATATAATATTATCTTTGAAATTGAACACTGATCTGCAAAATCCTTCATCATGTAATGCAACACACATATTCCGATGGCAAGCTTAACTGGGGCAGAATTTTTTCTATACTAATTTTAACCTTAAACTACACAGTATATCACAGTGATCTCTTATTTTTAGCATATTTTTCTCCATCTACATTAACCTGAAAGTATCCTCTTTGTTGCCATTGGATAGTTAGATTTAACTATCCTTCCAAAGGAGGATTCATGGGAATGTTTATATAGGTTATATCTACACTCATGAGAAATTTCCTATTTTTGCAGGGTAAACACTGCTGCTCCTGGTGAAATGAGAACTTCAGTCTGCTGATGGTTCCTTTGGGATCCTACATGGAGCCAAAGGACTTTTGAAAGGGAAGCAAAACATGTATACCCAAGTGTATTAGTGTCACATTCCTACTTGAATTTTGTAGTGGCACCATAGTTTCTCAATATACTATGCACCAATTTATTTCCCTCATGAAGTTGCCAGTATAACCATATCAATTTGATGTCTTGTTTACAAGGTTGAGGCTTCTTTTTTCAAAACCAAGACCTTGTGATCCTCTCTTTCCAAAAGGGTTTATGAAACTTTTCTTGTCAAAATCATAACCGTGCTATCAGAAAAGTAGAAAACCGGAACTTCCGGTCAGCGCCTGAAGCGAGTGGTCGCACCTTCGGAAGGCTCCGAAGGCGACAAGCAGGCAGAGTGGGGTGAGCAGATTTGCTTACCGATAGAGGTTGGGAAACAAGGACCTCCATCTAGCCGAACCACAGTCAAGTCAACGGGCCCAGCTAGGTGCACCTCGGGCTTGGGGTCGCCAAAACTGGCCCGGTGTGACGACAAGGGAGCTGGCTCTGCGCTTGCCAAACAGGCCGAACCTGACTACGCTCGCTAGCGCTGACTTTTAAAATTATTGTGAGTACTGAGACAAATTCAGATAAAGAAATAAAAACCCCTCAGCTGTCCCAAAAAAAACCGATGCAGGGTTGGAGAAGGAGGAATTCGCCCTTGCTACCGGGCTAAATAAGAGGGCCGAGGAAAAGGGAGCGAGGAAATCCCCCCCCCATCTAACCTCCCAATGTTGGGAGTGGGAAGATTTACCTGAGAAACAACTGACGGGGTGGGAGGGCCCAGTGGTCCGGGCCCTGAAGAACCTCGCTGTAAGAAAGAATTAGTGGCCTTGAAGACGCGGAGTCCACCATTTTCTCTCTATGTTCCCTGCGGTTGCGAGGAATCAGGGGGAAAACAGGAGACGAGGACGAGATAGGACGAGATAGGACGAAGAGCCTGCCAATCAACCCCCAGGCCCAATAGGAGACTGCAAGAGAGTGGAGAGGCGGGGAGAGAAATACCCCCCCCCTGGCAGCACAGAGGACTAGCCGAACAGCCGAACAGCCGAACAGCTGAACAGCAAAGGCTGCGAAACCTCGCAAGCCCCTGCGGGAGGAGTTCACCAGAAGAGTAACCAGAGCAACCTGATCTGACGCTAATAGCGTATCTAACGTGAATAGCGCAGGAAGGAAGCTGGAAACTGCAACGGGGCAGTGAGGCTGTGGACAGAGAGGCTGTGGGAGACGGAGACAGTGAGAAAATTGAGGAACAAATATAGTTGGGGGCTTTTGGGAGAGCTATAACTATAAAACCTTCAGTCACCAATAACCCAACGAAAGCCAATTAAAGCCAATTAAAGCTAACTAAGGGCTAACTAAGAGCTAAACTGAGACAACATAGGGGAAGCCAAAAGAAGACCCTACCAAATAGTGTGGGACAATCAGAAAACAATCTAGCTACAAGAGTGCTACTGAGAGTACATTGGATACAAATAAGTAAATAGACAAGTCAATCTTGAAAGCTTCCTGAATCCTTCTAGCCAAAGCAGAGAAGGGAGAGGAGAACCTGCAACTCTACAGAGTAATATAGGACACTGTCCTGGACCAATAATAGCCAAAAATAAGCAACAAACAATAGAGTCTACAGCTATAAAATGTCATTTCAGAAAGGGAGGGAAGCCATAAAAGATACGATGTCAGCGAAAAACACTCTCCCCAGAAAAGAATTTCTACAAAAAGAACTAACACTAGAAGATCTGATGGCAGAAATTGTAAAATTATCTAACAAACAAGACGAGGCGGCAATTAGACAAGAAGATCAAGAAAAATTGCTAAGAGAAGAAGAAAGATTTATTAAAGAAGGAATGGCAGATTTAAAAAGGGACCTAAGAAGCGATATGGCCAATATCGGAAAAAAAAATGGATTCAATGCAGGAGGACATCAAAACAATTCAACAAAAGGGAGCCAAACTGGAAGAAAAACTTGATCAACTGGAAGCAACCCTCCAAAAAAAGATCAATGAAATAGAGACACTAAATAAAAAATTAGAGGACCAGCAAGAGCTACTGGACCTCAAAGAAAAGGAATTTCAGTTACGTTTCAGGAATGTAGAGGAGGAGGAACAGGAAGATCTCAGAGGAATCATGACAGAGATCGTCGCCAAATTGTTAAAAGTAAAGTCGGAGGACTCGGACAAAGAGATGGATCGGGTATTCAGAATAACCACAAATTTTTCAAGAAAAAATAAATCAATCCGGGATATACTAGTGTCGTTCAACAGAAAAAAAATCAGAGACGATGTCCTGAGGGAACACGCGAGAAGCCCCGTCTTTTATAATAAACGCAGAGTTATAATTATGAAAGAAATCCCGGCATCAATACTAGCCAAAAGAAAGAAATATTATGCTCTGACGGACGAACTCAAAAGACTCAACATTAAGTTTAGATGGGAGAAAAAGGAAGGCCTGATGCTAACGATAGAGGGAAGAAGGCAATGGATAACTTCAGAAGAAAAAGCAAAGACCTTCCTGAAAGACCTGCGGAAAGGCAAATACAAACAAGAACAAAGCGACAAAGGGCAAAAAGGAAATGACAAGAAGGATAATAACGAAGAAGAAGAAAGGTCCGAGCAAGAAGATGACGACGAGGATATTGATAATGAAAATGAAGAAAGAGAAGAAGGGGAAATCCAACACAAAAGGAATGAGAAAAGAGACCAGGCAAAAATGATGGAGTGGACAATGCAGACCAGGGCGAGGAAAGAAAAAGAGTTAAGAAAATTTTATAATGGAAATTAAGATTGTTTCAAACAATGTAAATGGTTTAAACAATCCCAATAAGAGGAAAAGGGTTTATAACCAATTGTACAGTAAGAGAGCTGAGGTGGTGGCTCTGCAAGAAACCCATGTTAAAGTTGGGGACGAAGGTTATTTAAAACAAGATAGATTGGGGGGGTTATTTACTTCCTCACACTATAAGAAAAAAGGGGGGTGGCAATTTACGCAAAAGACTCACTAAATCCGGTGTTAGCGTTCACAGACAAGGAAGGTAGAGTAGTGGGGGTTAAAATAGAGTGGAGCGCAAGTATAATCCTCATCTGCAATATATATGCACCCAACGGCCCAAAAGTTAAGTTTTTTCGTAGCCTAAAAAAAGCCATTTTGAAAGAGAGCTTTGACGACCTAGTGATTATAGGGGACTATAATGGGGTGACACAGAAAGAAGTTGATAGATCAGGAGGAAAAGGGAAAGGGAAAAATAAGGGGTCAGGTCAACTACCCAAAGATGCTAAAGATGTTCTAGCAGACCTCGAAGTACTTGATGCATGGAGGGAAATTAACCCGGGAGGGAAAGACTACACATACTATTCGGGCAGATTCGCCACGTGGTCTAGAATAGATATGGCCTGGGTGACAAAAAAATATCCTATCTAAAATCAAAACTGTCTGTATAACCCCAAAACTGTTCTCTGACCACTGTTTCCTTGAACTCAAACTAGGGATGAACAAACAACAGAAGAGGTGGAGGCTGAATGAGGAATTGTTGAGTAGCGAGGAACAAGTAATAAGGTACAAAAAAATTATGGAAGAATATTTCTTATTAAACTCAAACAAAGGAACGACAGATAGGGTTGTATGGGACGCAGGGAAAGCGGTCATTAGAGGGCATTTTATTCATAATACTATAATTAGAAATAGAAATAAAAATAAGGCAGAAAAAGATCTACTGCATAAGATTCAACTAGCAGAAGATAGTTTAAAGGAGAGCCCAAATGACAAAGACATAAAAATACAATTAAAATCGCTTTTAAAGCAAAAAGAAATAAATGATCTAGAGAAAATTAAAAGAAACCTGTTATACTTAAAACAGAAACATTTTCAAAATGGAAATAAACCAGGAAGGTGGCTCATGGCCAAAATACGTGAGAAAAAACAGCGAAACCATATAACCCAAATTCTGCAAGATGGAAAAATATATAGGATAGAATCCCAAATTAGGGACCAATTTCAAAAATTTTATAAGAAATTGTACTCAACAGATAATATCAGCAAGGAATCAGTACAAAAATATATCTCTGGCAGAAAGCTGAATAAGATTACAGATGAACACAGAGAAAAACTTAACAAACCAATTACGATAGTAGAAATCACTAAAGCAATTCAAAGATTAAAAAATAACAAAGCCCCAGGCCCTGATGGGCTGTCGGCCAGATATTACAAAAGCTTGGCGGAGGAACTATCACCCCACTTGTGTAAAATTATGAATGAGGCATTGGAAAAAGCCCTTGTCCCGGACTCATGGAAGGAAGCAATAATAACAATAATCCCTAAACCTGGTCAGGTCAATACGGATATGAGAAATTATCGTTCGATCTCGCTTCTAAACACCGATTACAAACTGTACGCGAGTATCTTGGCTGAAAGACTTAAAATATTTTTGAAGGAGTGGATCAGATCGGAACAAACGGGCTTCCTACCAGGAAGACAGGGAAAAGAGAATGTGAGAGTCCTAATTGACTCGATCGAATATTACACACAGAAAATACAAAAAAAAGCCGCTTTCCTCTTTCTGGATGCGGAAAAGGCATTCGATCAGGTCAATTGGGACTTCATAACATTATTGACTAGGGAACTTGATTTGGGGGTGGGATTCTGTAATGCAGTCCAAGCAATTTATACCAACCAATACGCCAAAATATTCATAAATGGGGAAGAGACCAGGAGGTTTCCAATTAGGAAGGGTACAAGGCAGGGATGTCCTCTCTCCCCCCTACTCTTTATCTTAACTCTTGAATTATTGCTAACTGACATCAGAGAGGACAATGAGTTAGTGGGGCTAACAATCAAGAAGGAGACTTTGAAGGTTAGGGCGTTTGCAGACGACCTAGTCTGCGTTACTGAGAACCCGATGGAGAATGTTACGAAATGGACAGACAAGATTGAAAGGTTTGGAGAGGTGATGGGCCTAAGGATAAATAAAAATAAAACTAAGATGATGGTGAAAAATATAAATCAGAAAGAAAAGGAAGAAATCCAGAAAATAACAGGAATAGAGATAGTGAACAAGATTAAGTATCTGGGTATCACACTGACCCCCAATAATATAAATTTGGTTAAAAATAACTATGATATAGTTTGGAAAGATGTAAAGAAGAATATGGAGAAATGGCAACAATTGAACCTATCCATGATGGGTAGGATCTCATTAATAAAAATGAATATTTTACCGAAGATGCTATTTCTTTTTCAAAACTTACCCATTCTTACAAATAAGAAATCTTTTGCATCCTGGAGAAAAGACTTGACCAAATCTATATGGAGGGGGAGAAAGCCAAGAATAAGGTGGATAAACATGATTGATGACGGAAATAGAGGCGGATTAGGTGTGCCTGATTTTCAGACCTACCACGAAGCCTGTGCTTTGGACTGGGTAGGGGACTGGGCCACACTTACAAAAGAAAATTCACTATCAATTGAGGGACACAACCTTAGGGTCGGATGGCATAGCTATATGTTTTATGAAAGAACTAAGATAGAAAAAAATTTCAAGAACCATTGTATTAGAGGCCCGTTATTAAAGATTTGGTTAAAACATAAACATATATTACTAGAGAAAACACCACTATGGCTATCCCCCCAGGAAGCCTTCTTCCGTAGACAATATGGAAGGGTAAACTGGCTTAAGTATAAGGACATGTTAACAAATGAAGGGCAGTTGAAAGAATTCGCAGAGCTAAGGGAGCTCGATAAGTCAATGAATTGGCTCCACTACTTTCAACTGAGGGATGTCTACAATGAGGATTCAAGTGTAGGATTTGATAAGAGACAAGGGTTTTGGGATAAATTATTAGGAAAAAAGATAAAAGAGTTTCGGTACTCTACGGGAAACTCATAGAAGTAAAAACTGAACAGGATTTGATCAAAAATTGCATGATTAAGTGGGCGCAAAATTTCGGATGTGAGATACCCTTAGTGCGCTGGGAAAGACTCTGGAGGATGCACTGGAAATACACCTATGCTTATGATCTCAAGGAAAGCAATATTAAGATATTTCATAGATGGTCTCTTACCCCCTTAAAGATAGCCAAATACAATAAGAACTATGATAAGAACTGTTGGAAGTGTAAAACAACCCCTGGAAGTTTCTTCCACCTATGGTGGAACTGTGAAAAGGTTCAAAAATTCTGGAGGGAGTTATACAGTGTAATGAAGAATATGTTGAATATAGATATTCAACTAAAACCAGAGTATTTTTGTTGGGGCTGTTGGACTGTCATTTAGAATTGAATATTGAAAAAATTTCGTTTACTGTATCACAGCAGCGAGAATGTCCTTAGCAAAGAAATGGAAAGAAGACTCGGTCCCAAACATCCAGGATTGGGCCTCCAAATTATTTGAGATTGTTAAAATGGACTCTTTGACGCAAGCCATGGACCAAATGACTACTAAGAGGAAAACAGATTGGTCGAGAGTAGTGGACTTCTTCAAACAGAACAAGTTTGAAGGATGGTCTGAAATTACGGTGTAAATAAGTGAAAAATTATTTGGTACAGGGATGTCAAATACCATTCATCGGTTATATGCTATAATGAGTTAGGATTCAAGAGATAACATCGGGAGAGATGTTTCTGGTGACAGCCGGGAGGTTGGAAGTACTCAGTTATATGTTTGTAGTTGTTTATGTGTTAGTCTCTGTCAAGAGGATGTCTGTGTAAAGTCTGTGTATGTCTTACGTCAATTGTTGTTTTTAATGAATGTGCAAAATTAATAAACACTATTTTTTTAAGAAAAGAAAAGAAAAGTAGAAAACCATCCTGTAACCGACTCAGATATCTTAGTTACAGCTGATGTTATCTCACTGTATACTTGTATCCCTCTGTCTGAATTAAGAGCTATTGTGTTGAACGCTTTGGAGAATAGGAATGATCCCGACATACCCATTAACTTTCTGATTGAGTTATTGGACATAATTTTTGATTATAATTATTTTTCTTTCGATAACTCATTCTATATTCAAGTTTTTGGAGTTTCTATCGGCCAGGCATTAGCGCCATCTCTGGACAATCTGTTTATGTCCCATTTGGAAAGCCTGTTTATTTTTCCTAATGCTCCCAATGAATTTTCTGATCATATTAAGTACTATCATCGATTCATTGATGATTTGTTCTTTTATTATTGATGACAGAGTAGACCTTAATTTACTACAAGCCTGGATGGATCAATGGCACCCCAGCATTAAATTCACCTTCACCACCCATGTGCGGGAAGTTAATTACCTAGACCTATCTGTTTTTAAACATGAAGGGTTGCTAAGGGTGAGGAACTATAGGAAGCCAGTTAAAAAGAATGCGTATCTGCATTTTCAATGCTGTCATTCGTTTCTCTTGAAATATAATTTACCCTACACCCAGTTTTTAAGAATAAAACGGAATTCATCTTGTGTTACCGATTTTGAGGGGGAAGCAGCCTTTATGTGTCATGAATTTGTGGAAAGGGGGTACCCACGAGAGATTGTATACAATGCAATGGCCAAGGCGGCGAGATTAGATGGACAAAATATTACAGCCCAAAGCCAGACCGAATTTGAACACCATTGTTTGACTTCTGACCTTATCCCCTCACAGTAAATCTTTAATTAATCTAGTCAAAACCTATTGGCCGATTGTATCCCACATTCAGGGCCTGGAATCACCTCCCATGGTAGCTTTTAAGCGCACATCTATTTATTTATTTATTTTATTTGTCACGTTTCTATACCGCCCCTCGGGATGGTTTACACAGGCAGTCTCTGCCCTCAATACAACACAGCAACAAATCACTCCCCCCCTGCAGAAAAAAACATATCATAACAATTTAACAATTAAAAACATACAATTGCAGCCTTAGCGTCATGTTGAAATCAGTTTCCATCACATCGTCGTCATTCCTTATATCCAATTAAGCCTTATATTTCATCAACAAATGCCTGCCCACATAACCAGGTCTTTACTTTCTTGCGAAACGTCAGGAGGGAGGGGGCTGATCTGATGTCTCTAGGGAGGGCATTCCAAAGCCGAGGAGCCACCACTGAAAAGGCCCTGTCTCTCGTCCCCGCCAGTCGCGCCTGCGAAGAAGGCGGGAACGAGAGCAGGGCCTCTCCAGATGATCTTAAACATCTAATTTAGGTGACACCTTAATTCATTCCAATCATGTAATTAAGACTAAAAGTAGCCTAAGTAAGGGCACAAGAATGTGTGAGCATTGCTCAGTTTGTCCCAATATAGGTTCCAGCAAAAGTAATTTCAGCCCATCTAGAAATAAGAATTATGAAGTGAAATGTTTTGCGACCTGCGCCTCTTCGTGCGTCACGTACGCTATTTCATGTTCATGCCCGATTATTTATGTTGGTATTATCTCAAGGACATTGCGTCAAAGATTTATAGAACATCGCAGTACAATTAATACAGGCAATGAGGACTTACCGTTTTATGTCCATTGCAAATCCCTGAAACACACTCCTGGCTCTTTAAGGATCCAAGCCCTGGAAAAGGTAGATCCTGCACCTCATAGTAACATTCACCAGGTGCTTAGGAAATTAGAATGTAAATGGATCTTACTCCTTGACACAGAGTATCCGAAAGGGTTAAATGAATCCATTAGTGTGCAATCGCTAATTACTTAATTAACCAGCTGCCTGTTCTGTATATATTTCTGTATCTAACTTTGCGAACTTACCTTTATTTATTTTATTTATTTATTTATTTATTTATTATTCGGGCTTCTATGCCGCCGACTCCCTGAGGCTCGCGGCGGCTTACAGGAGCCGAAGGGCACAGTAAAATACAGGCAATAAGCAGTTAAAAACAATTAAAAACAACAGCAGTACAGTAATTAATAACACAGTTAAAACAATGAACAGCACATCATCCTCAGAAGAACGAATAGATGGTGGGGCATGGGCAGGACTTACTCACCAAAGGCCTGCTTAAACGGGTATGTTTTACAGGCCCGTCTAAATGGGAGCAAGTCCTTCATAGCCCGAGTTCCGGCCGGGAGGGCGTTCCACAGCGTAGGTGCTATGACAGAGAACGCCCTCCGGCGGGTAGCAGTCAGCCTTGCGAGTTTAGCTGAAGGTATCTCCAGGAGATTGGAGTCCTCAGACCGAAGTGATCTCGAAGGGCAATATGGGGTGAGACGGTCCCTCAAATACGCTGGCCCCAGGCCATGTAAGGCCTTAAAGGTGAGGACCAACACTTTGAAGGTGATCCGGTGCTCAATTGGCAGCCAGTGCAGATCCTGCAAAACAGGTGTTATGTGGGCGCCAGCTGGCGTGCCAGACAGGAGCCGGGGCGGCAGTGTTCTGCACTAGCCTGAGCTTCCGGGTCACCGACAGAGGAAGGCCAACGTAGAGCGCGTTGCAGTAATCCAGCCTTGAGATGACTGTGGCTTGGATCACCGTGGCCAGATCGTTCCGGGAGAGATAGGGGGCCAGCCTCCTTGCCTGTCGCAGATGAAAAAAAGCGATCTTGCTGACCGCAGAGACCTGGGCCTCGATGGTCAGCTGGGAGTCCAAATGGACCCCCAGGCTCTTTACGGAAGGTGATGGGCATAACACCGCACCGTCCAGGCTCGGAAGCTGGACATTAACATCACCCGGGCGACCCAGCCACAAGATCTCCGTCTTCGCCGGATTCACCCTCAACCTACTGGCTCGCAGCCATCCAGTAACGGCTTCGAGGCAGTGTTGGAAATTATCGGGGACAGAACCCGGCCTGCCCTCCATCCTCAGAATGAGCTGGGTGTCGTCAGCGTACTGGTGACACTCTAGCCCATAACTCCGCACCAGCTGTGCAAGCGGCTGCATGTAGATGTTAAATAACAGAGGGGAGAGAATGGCCCCCTGGCGGACCCCACAGAGTAGTGGGGAGCCCTCGGAGATCACCTCGCCCCTCCTCACACGCTGAGACCGCTGGTGGAGGAAGGAGGTCAGCCATTTAAGGGCTGCCCCCCTCACTCCAGCCACGGCCAGGCGGTGGATCAATAGATTGTGGTCGACCGTGTCAAACGCTGCCGTGAGGTCACCTTATGGTCACCTTGCGCTTGCAGTGAGGTTAGGCTCTTGAACATCTCCATGTCGGTATGTATATTGCAATAATCTTATTTATGGGTGTTTTACATTAGGCTTTTTTGATGCTATGTAATATTCTCTTTCACAGATAAGGACTAACAGAATTATTAATTTCGGAGGCCTTGATAAAGCTCCGTCCGGGAGCGAAATGGAGGACAAGCAGCCCTATATGCTTTATTTATTTATTTATTTATTTATTAAGTTCGGCTTAATATGCCGCTCTCTCTGGCGCCCAGAGCGGTTCACAGGAGTGGCACAATCAAACACATAAAAAACATAGGAATACATTAAAACAATATAAAACCCCCAATTAAAACAAGGAATGCATTAAGAACCATCGAAAACCCCCAATTAACACATGTTGCAGGCCCGCTACAATAGTAGTGGCATGCTGGCAGCAGGTCAGCAGGTACAGTAGGTGCAGTAGAGTGGCGGTAGGCTTTGGCATCGCCAGCCCGTTGGCCCCTGGCTAACAACAACATTCATGGAGTGAACTCTTCTCCTTTGTGTCCTATCACCTTTTGGATTAGCCTACTGGGTTTAGAGGACTATTTCATTTATACTTCTATCATCGAACTCTGTGGGACCTTATGCGGACTTTATTTGCATGACTGCGGACTGATATATAATATACTCCGGATTTACCGGGACTGAAATCTTTTGAGGTTTGGATACCGTACTGTACTTCCCTATTTGGGTCACTGATATGTGCATTTGGTTCCTAATGTGCTTTGTGTTGTCCTCTTCACCGATATAATATATTTTGATATAGAAACATTGCTTTTGTGTAATAGTTTGGCGTTTACGCAGCCCATGCTCTGTTTTTGTTATACTCCGTATCGTAGCCATGATTTTGATTCAGAGTGGGGTGGGGGTTGGGGGGGGGGTGAGTTTGTTGGGGGGGGGGACTGAGTCTGAGTGAGAGAGGATGTACCCTAGCAACCTTTTGTATCGTTATCCCAATACCCCCATGCATATGGGATATATTGAGCATGGTGATCAGCTCATGATATGAATGAATACACATAACAGTTTAAATAATGTACCAGTAAGACCTTCTTGTGGACCACCCTGAGAATTTCAGGGGGGGAGGGGCTGAGCCCCTCAAACCTCCCCCCCCCCCCCCTGCCCAGCTACGAGCCTGGTGCTACTGTAGCTCTTATGACTGGCAGATAAATTGTGTAGTGGAAAGAGAATACAAGGCAGTCAATGTGATCAGAATTTTCTCCTCTTTTTATTAGAGCTTATAACAACTGTTCAATGACAGATAATAACTCAACCTATTTTGTTGAATGAGGAAATAAGTAGATGTTGGACCTTATAGTGCGCCTGAAACGCCTTTCTTCACTTACAGAAGTTTGGCCTCTTTGCTTTTAGAAACCTTTCATACCCTCTGTTGTTACATTTTGAAGTATTAAGGTACAGTATTTTACTTTTATTTATTTCTTACATTGGTTTTCTTCAATTTAAGAAAATATTGTAATTCTAGATGTGTTGAACATCCCCAGAAAGCTTTTAGAGATCACTACGCTAAGGTACTTTTTTCCAGACCTATGAATACTGAATGGGCAAGCATACATAATTTGAAAAATAAACAATGATATAAATAATATTTCAGCAGTAAATTAATATAGTTGAGTAGTCAGCTTTACACCACTGTTTAGGAAACATATGAAACATTAAAAACTATATAATGTAATTATTTCAAGTAGGCTTTCTATGACAAGTTGAATAAAAGAAGTGCCAATATGTCTAATCCTGAAGCAAATGGGGCAAATACTATTTGTGCCAACTCTGTGTCCACTTGAATTGGACCAATCTGGTTTCAGAGCAGAATAACCCATTAAAAGGATCTGTGTGAATATAGGCATGAAAAATATGAAGGAACGTCCTGTCTCCAGCATATAAGGGGAAATGTCAGGGTTTAGTGACACATCAGCACAGATAGAGACGTAAAACTACAACTGCCACGATTCTATAGCAGTGCTGTCCAACTTCTAACCGGCCAAGGGCCGGACTTGAGGTCACTGATGACCTGGGGGGCCGTTCGGCCCTGCCCCCAGCCCCTCCCCCAGCCCCGCCGCGCGCCGCCGCCGGGGCGCGCCGGGAGAGAGAGAGAGAGAGAGAGAGATGCCAGGCCGCTGCCTGGCTTCTCTCTCTCCCTCCCCGCGCGCGCGCCGACGCCTGGGCGCGCAGGGAGAGAGAGAGAGAGAGAGAGAGATGCCAGTCAGCTGACTGGCTTCTCTCTCTCTCTCCTTCCCCGCGCGCGCGCCGACGCCTGGGCGCGCAGGGAGAGAGAGAGAGAGAGAGAGAGATGCCAGTCAGCTGACTGGCTTCTCTCTCTCTCTATCCCGCCGCGCCGCGCCGATGCCTGGGCGCGGGAGGGAGAGAGAGAGAGATGCCAGTCAGCTGACTGGCTTCTCTCTCTCTCCTTCCGCAGCGCCGCGCCTGGGCGCGGGAGAGAGAGAGAGAGATGCCAGTCAGCTGACTGGCTTCTCTCTCTCTCTCCTCCCTGCGACGCCGGCGCCTGGGCGCGCAGGGAGAGAGAGAGAGAGATGCCAGTCAGCTGACTGGCTTCTCTCTCTCTCTCTCCCTTCCCAGAAGCGACGGCGCCTGGGCGCGGGGAGAGAGAGAGAGAGATGCCAGTCAGCTGACTGGCTTCTCTCTCTCTCTTCCTTCCTTCCGCGACGCGCCTGGGCGCGCGGGGAGAGAGAGATGCCAGTCAGCTGACTGGCTTCTCTCTCTCTCTCCCCCCGCGCGCGCCCGATGCCTGGGCGCGCAGGGAGAGAGAGAGAGAGAGATGCCAGTCAGCTGACTGGCTTCTCTCTCTCTCTCTCTCCTTCCCAGCGCGCCGACGCCTGGGCGCGCGGGAGAGAGAGAGAGAGACAGAGGTGCCAGTCAGCTGACTGGCTTCTCTCTCTCCTCCTCCCCGCGCCCGACGCCTGGGCGCGCAGGGAGAGAGAGAGAGAGAGAGAGATGCCAGTCAGCTGACTGGCTTCTCTCTCTCTCTCCTTCCCCGCGCGCGCGCCGACGCCTGGGCGCGCGGGGAGAGAGAGAGAGAGAGAGAGATGCCAGTCAGCTGACTGGCTTCTCTCTCTCTCTCTCTCCTTCCCCGCGCGCGCGCCGACGCCTGGGCGCGCGGGGAGAGAGAGAGAGAGATGCCAGTCAGCTGACTGGCTTCTCTCTCTCTCCTCCGTCGCCGCCGACGCCTGGGCGCGGGAGAGAGAGAGAGAGAGATGCCAGTCAGCTGACTGGCTTCTCTCTCTCTCCCTCCCGCACGCCGCGCCGACGCTTGGCGCGCGGGGAAGAGAGAGAGAGAGATGTCAGTCAGCTGACTGGCTTCTCTCTCTCTCCCCGCGCGCGCCGATCCCTGGGCGTCGGCGCGGGGGAAGAGAGAGAGGAGAAGCCAGTCAGCTGACTGGCTTCTCCTTTCTCCCTCTTTCCCCCACGCGCGCCCCTCCCGATCCCGAGCGCCGGCGCGGGGGGAGGGGAGGAGAGGGGCGAAGGAGGAAGAAAGCAGCCAGCTGACTTCTTCCTCCTTTCGCCCCTCCTCCTCCCGCGGACGCGCCGCGGCTCCAATCGTGAGCCGCGGTGCAGGGAGGAAGGAGGAAGGGTGAAGGAGGAGGAGCCAGCTCTCTTCCTCCTCCCTGCCCCGCCTCCCCCTCCTCCCCCGGCCGCCATTTTTTTTAAAATCGATTTTTTTTAAAAATTTCAAAATGGCGGCTGAGGGCATAGGTGGGGCCGTGTCCAACAGGCTACGGGGCCGGATGCGGCCCCGGGGCCGCCAGTTGGACAGCCCTGTTCTATAGCACTCAACCATCACAGGTAAAATGAAGCAAGCATATTTAATTTCAGTGACGTTTACTCTCAGCTAAGCATGTACGAGATGGGAATCTATGTTTGGTTTTGTTTGAAGCTTCCTTGGGAATTGGACTGGATCACAATTTCTCACTACATGTGAGTTCAACAAGAAAGGTACATTCAAGTAACCCCAATACTGGCACAGGAGCTAAATCAATTCTATGTTTTCAGGACTTTCGGCACCATGAGGAACCTCTACGGTCTCTTTGTGGTACTGCTGCTAGTTGCTTCAGGTAAGATGTGCTTGTAATTGCGAATTAATATACATATTTATAGACCAGTGCATAAGAAAAAAGATATATGAGAATTGGTGAAAGTAGTTGAGGAAAGGTTATTTAAATTATTTTTATTTAAATAGAAACATTTATTTATTTATTTATTTGCAGTATTTATATTCCGCCCTTCTCACCCCAAAGGGGACTCAGGGCAGATTACAATGTGCATATACTGTACATGGCAAATATACATGAGGCCTGCAAGACTCATCTCTTTCGGTTAGCATTCGATTGCTAAATTGTAGAACTATTTTGCCAATTGTAAATGCTGTTTTGATTGTATTATGTTTTTATGTGACTGTGAGCCACTCCGAGCCCTCGGGGAGTGGCGGCATACAAGTTCAAATAATAAATAAATAAAAAATAAATAAACACTCAATGCCATATAACTCAACATATAGAGAGAGACACAGAGGCAATTTAACATTCCAGAATTTTTTTTCATGAGGGTATTCTGGCCACCAGGGGAGCTGTCCCTTTAACATCCATTTGTGACACTGATTAAGTACTTCCTCATTCTTTGCATGCTTGCTGGAGATTTTTATGATGTTGTAAATTTCGTTAAATTAGCCTCCCAGCATAAGCGGTACCTAAATTTCCTACTTGACAGATGCAACTGTCTTTCGGGCTGCAAAGGTCGACAGCAAGCTCTACAAATTGTTTGGAAGCTCACTGCAACCCAGGCTGCCTTCAAACTAATGACCTTTCGGTCAGTAGTTATCTTAATGCAGCTGACTCCCAGCCAGCTGCGCCACAGTCCCGGTGCATAAAGCATGAGTGGAAACCAATATCTGTAGAGGTGCTCAGACACACTCAAAATACATTGAATAAAAACCATATTCAGTTACATTATAACAAATTTCATGGAGAAATGTGGTAAGATAGTTAGCTTCTCAGAAGTTCTGAATGGCCAACCTAGGGATAATCTTCATCTTTTCATATGAGTAACAATTTCAACTTATTTGAATCATGTCTGATTTTTTACCTATGTGATTTTTCTTGGGTCTGAAGGCATTTTTCCTTTTTTCCCCACAGGGTTGTCTGAGCCCGTTTGGCACATGTCTGAGTGTAAATGAATTCGTGGAAAATGTGTAACATCACAACACCTTAGGTGGCCCACAGGTGTATATGCTGGAATATGTAATAAATCCTCAATCGTATGTTGCAATTATTTACCTTAAAAACCCACAGGGTAATAAAAATTGACCAGAGAAAAATTGATGATGTCTCCTGTGTCTATTTGCAAGATGTATCATGCACAGAAACTCATCCTCTGACAATTGCTGGTGCCTGAGATATTTGTGACATTTCTTGATCCAGATCAGATTTGTCCAGCTCAGCAAATATGGCAGTGTGGCCAGCTTTCTCCTGAGAACTGTGCAGGAGGAAGTTCGATTGGTCTAGTAATAACTTCTGAACAGGTGGGAATCCTCCACAGGTGGGATGGAGGAATCAGAGGCACACTTCCAAGCATTTGGGGGCATGGAGCAGTATGGGCTACAAAACTTATCCCGACTTCCAAAGGAGCTGTTTTTTAATTTTACCACACTAGTACTGCATTTCTTGCTATTTTAAAGTTAAAAAAATGAAGGTGATTACTAGGGGTGTGCACAATATCAGATCACTGTTCTAGATTTGTAGGATTCCACTGATTTGGCAGCCAAATCCCTGGAAATGGGCAGGGGTCACCAGAGACCAGCAATAACGGTGCAGGCAGAGGCCAGTCTTTGGCTGTTTCAGCTGCATTTGGCTGCCCCGAGAGAATAGCAGCCATATATGGTTTTTTCCTCTACCCCTGCTGCTTTAGCCTTGCCAGAGCCAATGAGAAAAAGAAAGTGGATAACATGTCTTATATATATATATATATATATATATATATATATATATATATATATCAGTGCCTCCGCTTAGTGCTTAGGAAATTGATCGCTTTTTGAGAATTCACTTTTCTTCTGCACTAAATTAACTTAGTTACTAGGCCTGGGCAATCATGGTTCTAAATGCTTCTAAAGTACTTACAAAACTAAAGTTCTGGTGGTGAAAACTAGTTGGCGCTGGTGCTTTGCTTCTAAACTTATTACTTATTGTTGAACTGTGTGGTGTGAAATCATGCAGGTGGCTATAGTTGCAATAATTATAACATGTATTATATATTAATATTATAATTAATATTATATATATGTATGTGTGTGTGTGTGTGTGTGTGTATATATATATATATATATATATATATATATATATATATGTAGTATCAGTATGTGTGCATGTGCACTGCGGTTCTTTAGCAAGCACATTTAAACCAGAAATATAGAGGAAAGAGTAACAAAGCATTTTTTTTTGTATTTTATTTTAAAAATATTTTTGAGTTAGAATGGGCTCAGACTTCTGGCTTTGCACAGCACAAATAAAAGAAAGACTGAAATATATGTAACTAATAGGCCTGGGCAATCATGGTTCTAAATGGTTCTAAAGTACTTACAAAACTAAAGTTCTGGTGGTGAAAACTAGGTGGCGCTGGTGCTTTGCTTCTACAGTGCTGCTAAAGTTCTGGTGGTGAACATTTCAGAACTTGAACAAAACTTTCAAAACTTCATTATTATTTCATTATTGGTGGTTTTTAAGACAGAACCAATTAGGAACTGCCATTTATAATCTTAAAAATCTTTTTTTTTTAAGTCTTAAAGCTGGATTTAGTTTAAGAGAAATTTTCTGAGGACATATTTTAGGTATGAGAAAAAGAAAACGTACTGATAATCTCTGGCAACCAGTCTAATTATGAGCCCTTCCAAACTGACCATATAATGCAGTTCAAAGCTGACTCAAAGGTGTCTTGTCCACAAAATGCACAGTGCCAATATGTGCTGCAGCACACATCTAAGGCTATACAATGCATTAAAAGAAGCCTCAGGAAGATCCAAGTTCAACCCAAAAATGTGCTGCCACAAATCCCAGCATATCGCAGATCATGGGTGAAATCAACACAAAATGCAAAGCACATTGCTGAAGTGCAGTAAAGAATACCGAATCTCTTTCTGGCATTACTTCGCGAATGAAGATTCTTAGGAAGGACTCATCACACACTTTCTACAAGCACATTCATGACCAAGGAGGTTGGATGTGTCCTTCAAGCCTGTACAATGGACTTCTCTGGTGGAGCGCAGCATGCACATAACTGGCCTCACCCTTTAAACCAAAGGTTTGTCTGCTGGGGCCTAGCAAGCTTGGACGGTGGCAGTCAGGTCCTCGGGTCATAGGTTTGATTAGACTAGAGTATCCTTCTCTTAGATGATTGACCTTACAGGGTTAGACAAGCACCATCTGCCCGGGTTTGAAATCAGAGCTTTCCTTTTCCTAGGATGGTTGCCAAAAGGCTAGAGAGCCCATCCTGACCATAGACACTCTTTTTCAGACCCTTTGGTTGTGACCTGTCTGGCATGGGAGGCCCTACCAGCAGGCCCGGATTACCCATAAGGCAAACCTAGGCCATGGCCTAGGGGCGCAAGCCAAGCGGGGGGTGCAGATCATGGACCAAAAAATAAAATAAAATTTTGAAACAAATCAAAATGCTGTGGCCAGCCCCTGTGGTCTCTCCCAACACTCAGAGCTTGCTGTCTGGCTCTGTCCCCGGGTCCAATCTCGATGACCTGGCCCTCTTCTCCCTTCCTCCCTCCCGGTTACAGACATGGCCTCCTTTGTGGAGGGAGGGAGGAAGCGAATGGCATGCGGGCAGACACCCCGGCCTGGCTGGCCCCCTCCCTCCATCTTTCCTGGGGAGTCTGTCTCTGGGGCCCTTGGTTGCTCCCTTGGCTGGGAAGGAGAAGGAGGCCAGGTGGGGGGGCTCTGCTTCTTGGGAAGGAGGGAGGGAGGGCGAAAGAGAGGAAGAACTTCCTGACTGTGTGTGTGAGAGAGAGCTATTGTTCATCAGGGGAACTCTCTGCTTTTGTGCAAATAATGATCCTTACGAGTGTTTGTGTGTTCTGAATGGGTTGCATGGGAGGGCAGTCCTGGGGGGAGGGTCTTTCTTGCTGGAGTCTCTTCCAGGGCTGGTGAGTTGCCCATGTCAGCCAGTCTTTCCTCGTGGCTTCTATCATCAAAACATGGGTGGGGAGAGTGGGTTCAGCTGCCGAAACATGGCTTTTGCGGGAGGGAGGGGGCCTCTTTTGCTCTCGTTTGGCATTGGTCCCACACCCTCGGGGAGCCTCCGCCCTTGAGGGCACATCTTCGGGGGGGGCAGCCCAGGACCTTTGCAACTGGCAGGGAGGGAGGGAGGGAGGGAGGAGGCTCCTCCAGAAGACTTGGGCCGAGTGAGGGTTGGGGTCAAGGCTCAGGGTCCACACGAGGGGGGAGGACAAGTTCTCTGCCGGGGGAGGAGGGTGGCTGTGGGTATGGCCTGCCCCTTGCCCTGCCAGGCAGGACTCTTCTGCCTTCCTGGCACACCGGCCAGGCACGGATGGACGAACAAACACAGGGACGGAGGACACCTGCCCGCCCACTCACTGCGCCTTGGCTCTCCTGTCCCAGCCCGGCCCCTGGCTCTCAGCTGCCTGGGACACTCTTCCTTTCGCCTGGCCATGGGAAGTGCCTGCCAGAGCCTTCTGGTGGCCTTGGCCTTCCTGCTCTGCTGCCTGGTGGATAAGGAGGGGGCTTGGCCCTTTCCCGGAGGGGGGGGCATGCGGTAGAGGTTGGCTTAAAGGGGGCGTAATTCCAAAGTGTGGCCTAGGGTGCAAAAAGGTGTTAATCCTGCCTACCAGAGGCTATTATGCCACTGCCAGCATAGCTCACAGCTTCATTAGTGTATGCAAGACTCTCCCTCACAAGGGGCCGCCAACGGAGAGGTCGTAACTGTAATTGGTTTTTTTGGAAAGGGTTCAATTTTATTGTCTGTATTGCGCGCAGAAAGGGGGCTCTCCTACTTCTTCTTGGAGACACCCACATTTCTGCCCCTGCGGCCAGTGGTCTTGGTGTGCTGCCCTCAGACACGGAGGCCCCAGAAGTGACGCAGGCCCCGGTGGGCCCGGATCTTCTTCAGGCGCTCCAGGTCTTCACAGAACTTGTTGTCCAGCCCGTTGGCCAAGACCTGGCTGTACTTCCCGTCCTTGACGTCCTTCTGCCTGTTGAGGAACCAGTCGGGGATCTTGTACTGCCAGGGGTTCTGCATGATGGTGATCACGCGCTCCACCTCATCCTCCATGAGTTCGCCAGCCCTCTTGGTCAGGTTGATGTCAGCCTTCCTCAGCACCACATGGGCATAGCGCCGGCCCACTCTCTTGATGGCAGTGATGGCAAAAGCAATCTTCCTCCGCCCATCAATGTTGGTGTTGAGGACATGAAGAATGTGCTGGAACTTTTCTGGGATGATGAGAGACATGGCTGTGCTCTCTGCTCCTGCTCTGGCTGGAAACTGCAATTGTTGAGTAATAGGCAAAACTCGTGTCTCCCCTACATTCCTTTCAGAGTCAGTCCCTGGCAGATTCTTGTGATAATCATTTTCTGTTTCCCTAACAACAGATTCCCCAGAGAAATAACAGACTCAGAACTAAAAACCTCAGATTCCATCAAAAAGTCACCTTATTCACCCTCAAAAACTTTGATATCGAAGATGACCCCCCACCCCCACCCAAGGTTCTGTAAAAGATAGTTCAGAACCAAGGAATTCATAGATTTCGAAGAACACCAGGCTGGAGTGATCCCATAATCCCCTATCTCTCCCCCATGTGGGAACCTAAGGCTCTTCCCACGGCCCCATGCCCCCACATGGCAATGCCCTTGTAATCCACACTTTATGGACACACCAAGTTATTTCCCTTTGCATTATGAACTTTTCAGGACTTTTATCGACTTTTGCCCACATTTATGAACTCAGGGACTCCTTTAAGAACTTCTTATGAACTTTTAGGAGACTCTTCTTTCCCCCCCAAACTGTTGGGTTTATCTTTTGGGCTCTGGAAAGGGGGGGGGAAGGATATGGTGGGCTGATGAGATGGCCTGTACCTTTCCCCATCATGAATGTATTTTTATATATATTCTTCCCTTGCGTATGAAATATAAAATGAAGTGTCACCTCTTCATGGCCCCAGCATAGCAAAACCCCAGGGTATTCTCCTATTTCTTGGGCTAAGTTAATCCCTAAACAATGAACTTATCAAAACTCTGCTGACATGGACAATAAATAATAATAATAATAAATTTTATTTATATTCCGCTCTTCTCACCCCGAAGGGGACTCAGAGCGGATTACATCACACATACGGCAGACAATCTCTGCCAGAAGACATACAGATCCAATACAACACATATAATTTTTGAAGGATTTCTTCTGGCTGTCACAGGGTGCGTCATTACGTCACAAGGGGGTGCTGTTGCTTCATCCTCATGACGGAGGGCCTCTGTTCCTCTGTTTCGCATTCCACCTTCCGACAGCTGATCTTTATTTATTCAGGTGTTGTAAAGTCCTTACTGAAAAGAATCCTCCCCCGCTTTTTTGGCAGGTTCCCAGTTCATCTAATCACAGCTGTTTTCAAACTGCTGGGTGAACAGTGGACAGGGCTCACAGCTGGGTGTCCAAGCCAGCTCGGGAATCGAACTTGCAACCTTCAGATTGCAAGCACAGCTGTTCTTACCACTCTGCTATCTCTCCGGCGGATACCTTCGTTCCACATTCAAGTCTTCACCCACCTCCTGAAGGACAGCAGGGAGGGGGCAGATCTAACATCACTTGGGAGAGAGTTCCACAGCCAAGGGGCCACCACAGAGAAGGCCCTGTCCCTCGTCCCCACCAGCCGCGCTTGCGAAGAAAATGGGACCGAGAGCAGGGCCTCTCCGGAGGATCTTAATGTCCTTGATGGTTCATAGGGGAGAATCCGTTCAGACAGGTAAAAAGGGCCGGAACCGTATAGGGTTTTGTAGGTTAAAACCAGCACTTTGAATTGTGATCGGAAGCTAATTGGCAGCCAGTGGAGCTGGCGCAGCAAGGGGGATATATGCTCCCTGTACCCCGCTCCTGTTAGTAACCTGGCTGCCGAGAGTTGGACTAATTGCAGCTTCCGAGCAGTCTTCAGAGGCAACCCCACGTAGATAGCATTACAGTAGTCTATTCGAGATGTAACCAGAGCATGGACTACCGTGGCCAACATTTTGTGGATACAGGACATTATCTTCAAAGCATAACAGAGGAAAATTCCCAGGCATATTACTAAGGAGCAGGTTAATATTTTAACTTTTGGGGGATGAAACCCCTCCCACTGATAAATGAATTTAGCAACTTAGCAAATAATGATTATGTAAATGACAAGAGAAATACATCATAGTGCCAATTGAACAAAGTATTGGCAATGTGGACCATTCCTGTTGTGATTGAGCCTTCAGCTACTACTAGTAGTAGTATTGGGGAAGATGCTGAGTCAATAACATCAAGCAATAGTATGGAATGGGGTGAGGCTCTGGGTGATCAAGAGTCTGCAGCTGGAAGGAAAAGGGCTGCTAGTGATTCTAGTGTGGAATGATTGGAACAGAGAAAAAGGATCCGGCAAATACTTAGAGCACCTTCTGATTCAGACACTTTCCAAGGTTTTTCTGGGGAAGAAGAAATGGGGTCAGAGGAAAGTGATACGGATTTAGACTCAACATTGGTTCAGGAAGTAAGGGATGTGTGTAACGAAGAGTCTAATTCTGACACCTTCTGTGGCTTTGACAGTGATTTATACTGGCCTTCTGGGGGTTCAAAAACAGATTGTGATACTTTAAGTATGCAACAGCGTTGGCAAGAGTGGAGGCAAGCACAGAGCACAGCAGCTGTAGGAGATGCAGCAGCTGGTGCTCATGATCAAGGAGAGTCTTCAGAAGACAGTGATGTTTATGGCTATATAAGAAATTGGTTTTTGGGGCTGCCTTTGCGGCGGTCAAAGAGTTGATGTCTGGTTCTTGTCTCTGACTCTCCTGTGTTCCTGATATCAAGTGCCTTGTTCCTGTTTCCTGATACTCCACTTTGTTCTGTGGCAGCTCTAGCTGGTGTTTGGGCAAAGGTGGGGGGTTTGGAATTCAATGTATGCTTTTCTGTTTAGTTACCTGCCGTGTGTCCCTGAGGCAGGGCTTGGTCTCCGCTGAGTTGACGTGAGTTCCTGCTACAGAACCTGGTATTGTATGAAATGGAGGGAGGCTGCCATTGTGTTTTATGGGGGCTATGATTTGTGCTATTCTTTTCGTCTGCCTTTCTCCTGCTTTGGATTTCTGGACCGGATTCATGACTACTCTTCTGGATTCTCCCTTCGGACTTCACAGACGAACATCTGGTGTTTGTTTTGGACTTTATTTTGTGGGACTATTTCCTGGGATTTTTGAGGGGTTTTAAGCCAAGTTGGCTACTTTTTTGTTCGTCCTTTTCCCAGTTATTGTTCAATAAACCTTTTGTTATTTCCTTTTACTCCTGGGTCTGGTTTCCTTGGTCTCTGCATTACGACAATTCCCTTATGCGAGATGAGGTTGCAGGGGGAGATGTCTGGTCAGTCATGAAGGTCTTACTACGATGTGTGTCATGCTAACCAGGGCATTGGAGGATCTGTAGTTCAGGACTGAAATATGGTATCTTCCCAGTTGTAACACAAAGCTATACTACGTGCCAAAGTAGGAAAAGTAGATCACAAATAGCAAACGATAATTATGGCCAAAGCATTTACCAAGTCCAGCATTGGTTTCTGTCCAACCCACTCACAGCACTAGCCGAGAGAGATAAAGTTTATTTTATTGAACTTCAGAGCTACACTGATAATGACAAATATGGCTGAACAATATCCAATGCATACAAGGTAATCCTTATCCGAGGCCTATTTCTCACCACAGAATATAACTAGAGTTTGTTTATTGTTTAAAAGGATATTCTCAGGTAGGATTTACATTTGAAAATAATTAACCTGGGGGTTTGCTATTCAACACCTAACTTTGATCTGCCACGTTAAAATTACAAAGAGAATTAGTATGATGAATGCAAGAGATTAAAGGGAAACTCTGTTCCCATACTGCTGATATGAGAAAGAAAAAATACAGCAGTTGTGGGTGGTCCTTCACGTTATTATAAATAGTCCAAAGAGAGCCACTTAGCCATCATATAATTCGAAGACTTCATGTTATTCCAAGACCGAAAGAAAAGATAGGGAGAACCTTTTATTGGAAGCAGGGGGGAAATTCCCAGGTTTTTGTGGGTTTTTTGGCAGGTAAATAATACACAGAGAGAACCAACTCTCTTATGGGGACGTACATTGTTGCTTGTCTCATAGTTGTGTAAGACAACAAGAAATCACATTTGCTTGTCTTCTCACCTTCAAGATAGTAAGAAATTTTCTATGATTTTAGAAGGATAGGGAAGTGTGGACCATGGGCCACATATGATAGCCAAACTGTTTCATGCCTTCAAATGCTCCCATGGGGCAGTTTTATGTGTCCCTCTCTCTCTCCTGACTTTTGGTCAGATGTGGTGAGACATCCTGCCTTGTTTAACAACATATCTCCAGGTCATTGCTTTCACAGCTTGACCCCTGAGTATTTCTCTTTTTCTCCAGAGCAAAAGTATGCACTTGGAAGAAATAATTTATTTTTCATAAGAAATCAGATTTACTCAAATTTTCCTCAGATTATCTCAACGTCCTACTTGTTTGAACTGTTTGTTTTCCTACTTGTGGAAACATTTGGGTTTTAGACTTTGCACAATTTACAAGTGGTGTTGTGATATATGTCAAAGGTCATTTAAATTACAATTAATGGTTTAAAATGCAATTAATTTCCAAGAGTTTTATTTGTAGACATAAGAGTAGTTATTTTCCTCCTTTGGCTGAGCCAATGGATTATGGAATTGCTTAGTAATGACTAGATGATGTCGAATAATTCTCCTCTGTACATTATGTATCTTTTTTTTGAAAAAAGAAACAAATATGAATTTTTCACATTCTTGTAATTTCTAGCATTACACCAAATTTGGAACATTTTGAAAATAAATACTGAACTGATGATAAAAAGTATTTCATTCAAGTTTCATGTGATTGGGGAAAAAAATTTAATATGTGGGGAGAGAAGAAATAACTAGGTTATTTCTCTGTCTTTCCAAATAAGAAAACTTCCATTTTACTTGTTATTCTAGGAGCTTTTGTGAGTTCAGTAAATTCTGAGGCTACCATTTTGAGACATGAAAACGCACCATTTCTTTTTCATCTTCTTCATTCTGTTGCTGGAACATTCAGGTAAGTCATAGATATGGTCTTTGCAAAAGGTACTCCATGTCATTTACAAGCAAGTTGATTTCGTTTTAGGTTTTGTTTTTGTTTTTGTTTTTTTAAAAGGAAAAAATTGAAAAAAACAGAAAAAAATCAATTTAATGATTGGGAGAAGAAATTTTAATCCTCACTAGATTCTTCATAGTAAAAGCAAAACCAAACAAAGGGACTTGGAGTCCTGTTCAAAAAAGGAAGCAGCATTTAGTCATGTATTTATTAGACCAGAGGTTTTTAGCCTTCGGACCTGAAGATATTTTGAACATCATCTTCCAAAATTTCAAAGTATTGACACAGCTGAATTGACTGTATGTATGGATGGGAAAATATTCACAAATATTCTTCTAAAATGATTTAAAATGAACACATCGAGATCCTCTGCTTAGAACAAAGCTTATTCTTACCATAATTTGCAGGTGATGTTTTTTAAATATAGGTGTGATGTGCTCACTCCTGGATGTACCTGTCATATTTGAACTAATTGGAGTTCCTGAACTTGGCTGAGAGGTAGTCCTATGTACAGTGCATTGCCGAAGTTCAACATTGAGCTTACCAACATATGCACTGCCGTCTTTAGGGGTTCATCTGGCAGAACAGCTGAAGCTGGTAATAGGCACTCCTAACCTTCACATCTATCTGAGTTGACACTCCTAACCTTCACAACTATCTGAGATGAATCCAAGAGTGCTCGCAAGCTGAGACCAGAGTCTTTCAGGGAAAAGAAGTAGCAGTGTGATGATCAAGGGGCAGTGGGGGAGGAAGGGGATGTGTAGTTATATGAGATGATACAAGAAATCAAAGATATAGCCATAAGGAAATATAGGTATGGACATAAAGTTGGTCTTAGGTGCCATTAGGTAATTTTGACAGACTTCTAATTGTGGGATATACCCATGGGCTGGATAATTTTTGATGTGCATTACTACATTCCATTCAAAGTGTTCCTTTCTGCTCAAACACCTTGTGCTTGAACATGCTATGCCTATCTGTTGCTGATTCTCGACAACCAGTCTGGTGCTTTTTGTCCCCTTCCTTAAATAGACAGGATGGATATGCTTATCAAATACCACTGAAATGTGTGTTTGCAAGTCTTTATGACTGATTCCTACAACCAGTTGGATAAATATTGATAAGGATTTCCTCAATCAACTTCAGGAAGTTGTTGAACCCCCTTTCATGGTGGGAAAATGTGTTCCATATTGACAAGATCCCAGTGAGGAGAAAATATGGTTAAAAAAAGATATTTAAAAGAGAATTCCAGAGAAGAAACACAAAATCTGGGCTCACAGGTTTTCTACTCCTGCATAATGACTGTAAATGCCAACCCCACTTTTGGCTATGAAAAGAAAAATTCTGAATGCTCAGTAAACTACTTTTTAAATCTTTAATACAGCGTTTCTTAACCTGGGAGTCGCAAAGGGGTGTCAGAGGGGTAGCTAAAGCTAAGTAATCAGAAAACACAGTATTTTCGGTTGGTCATTGGGGTGGGGGTGGGGGGCAATGACCAACAGAAAATACTGTGTTTTCTGATTATTTTTAGCTACCCCTCTGGTTTCTGTGTGGGAAATTTGGTCCAATTCTATCATTGGTGGGATTCAGAATCCTTTTTGATTGTAGGTGAACTATAAATCCCAGCAACTACAACTCCCAAATTTCAAGGTCTATTTTTCCCAAACTTCACCAGTGTTCACATTTGGGCATGTTGAGGATCAGTGCCAAGTTTGGTCTAAAACCATCATTGTTTGAGTCCACAGCACTCTCTGGATGTAGGTGAACTTCAACTCCAAAACCCAATATCCCCCAAACCCTTCCAGAATTTTCTGTTGGTCATGGGAATTCTGTCTGCCAAGAGTGGTTCAATTCCATCATTGGTGGACCTCAGAATACTTTTTAATAGTAGGTGAACTATAACTCCCAGCAACTACAACTCCCAAAAGACAAAACAAATCTCCCCCCACCAACCCTACCAGTATTCAAATTTGAGCATATCGGGTATTTGTGAAATGAAAATAAACACTGCATATCAGATGTATACATTACAATTCATAACAGTAGCAAAATTACAATTATGAAGTAGCAACAAAAATAATTCTATGGTTGGGGGTCACCACAATATGAGGAATTATAATAAGAGGTTGCGGCATTAGGAAGGTTGAAAACCACTGGTCTAATATTTTGCATAAGATTGGGGCATCTAGAATACTGTAACCTTTTCCCTGGTCGATCTATTTGTTTGTTGTTTGTCCCTTCATTGTGAATGAATGTATTTTGACAGCCATGGTTCAATGCTATGGAATCCTTGGAGTTGTAGTTTGGTGAGATACTAGCACTCTTGAGCAGAGAAGGCCAAATATCTTATAAAGCCAGTATTGTTGTCATGATCCCATAACATTAAGCTATGACAATCAAAGTGGTGACAAACTGCATTAATTCTGCAGTGTAGATACACCCACTTGGACCATATTGCAGGAAGCTTAGCTCAATTTCAATTCAGTAAAACACACTTGTTCAAATCCATAGCTTCATTTCACTTACTGTACCACCAATTATTTTTTTTTGCAAAATAATGTTTATTAGTTTTCACAATGGTTTAAAAAACAAACATATAACATACACCTAACACAAAATGACAAAGTACAAAACGCACAAACTAAACACTAAGTATCCTATGCTAATAGTTCCCCTTCCTATGTGTTGACGCAAGACAATTGCAATAAGTTTAGTTTTTAATGTGTTACATTGTTTGCCTTGTACATTAGGTACTGATTTTATCCTTATCTTGTATACTACTACTGCTGTTGGACCTTTTATTTGAAATGACCTGACGGTTACTCAATAAACGTGACTGACTGACAAACTAAACACACCACTGGACATTACAGAGTACTTCCAGTCTTTCGGCTTGCCACCATTAACATCTCAAATGATGCTATCTAATAGAGTTTTATCTTTATATGTCTTTGATAACCGATGTACAATACTAGACATCCTTGAACCTTCTGATATTTCTTAAGTATTTACAGTTCGATTTCAGACCACCTGTACCACCAATTTTTCTTCTTCCCCTTTTTACAGGAGTCATTGCAAAAGTTACCCGTTGGTCAGAATGTGATAAGATTGGTGGAGTATGCATTGGAAAACCGAACTGCCCTTGGCCCTTTAATAATGAGCTTGGTGACTGCACTAGATTCAAAAAGTGTTGCGATTATTGAAACCAGGAATTGAATTGAAGTCCAAAGCACCCAGAGGGCCGAAGTTTTCCCATGCCTGTTTTAGGGACCGTAAAGTGGTGAGCCTCCTTCCAACATTGTGATTCTGGATAGAAAACAAACAACAACATAACATAACATTGTTTGAGTCCACAGTGCTCTCTGGGTGTAGGTGAACTATAACTTCCAAACTCAAGGTCAATTCCCAAGCAAACCCTTTCAGTACTTTCTGTTGATAATGAGAGTTCAATATGCCAAGTTTGGTTCAATTCCATTGTTGCAAGAGTTCAGGATGCTCTTTGATTGTGTGTTAACTATAAATCCCAGAAATTGTAACTCCCAAATGTCAAGGTCTATTTTCCCCAAACTCCATCTGTGTGCACATTTAGGCATATTGAGTATTCATGCCAAGTTTGGTCCTGATCCAACATTGTTTGAGTCCACAGTGCTGTCTGGATATAGGTGAACTACAACTCCAAAACTCAAGGTCAATGCCCACCAAACTCTTGTAGCATTTTCTGTGTGGGAAGTTTGTGTCTTTCCACCATTCCTGCCAGGATATCTATGCTGTGTTCATCGAAACAGGCCCAGGTTTCACACTGAGTGTATAAACACATTAAAAAACATATTAACTATATGTATTACTGTGTTAGAGTGTCATTTTGTGTCATTTTGGTTGGTGGTGTGCCCCAGGATTTTGTAAATGTACAAAAATGTGCCGCGGCTCAAAAAAGGTTGAAAAACACTGCTTTAAATGACACTGTGGGCACAACAACAGCATAAAAGTGCATCTACATTATTGAATCCACGCAGTTGGACACTTCCTTAGCAGCCATGGCAATGTTATGGAAACCTAGTATTTGTAGTTTGGTGTGGTAACACCACTCTTTGGCAGAGATACAGTTGTAAAACTACAGCTCCCATGAATTTTCAAGTGCAAGGTTTTTCATGTAAGCACCTAAAAGCCCTGTGCATCAAAATGTATATCTTTCTCTTTGGGTAAAATACAATGGGGGCAATTGTTGTGCACCAAATGTACGAGGACTAGAAAGTGTTGTTTGGTTGCATTGAAATATTAAAATATCAAAAAAAATCCATCAAAAGTTCTTTGCAATGCTGTGAAATGAATGAAAGAAAGAACTGGAAAATGATTTAAAACTCTAAAGTAAACTCTCTGCCATCATGGTCGATCTCATTTAAAAAGAAAGAATATAATATCTATGCAGACTTAATGTTGGTTTGAATGTAAAATAGTCCTCACATCTTACCTTTTGTGGGGTTTCGTGGCCTCCCAGAAACTTTACAAATCCATTTGAGATGCAAAAGAGGAGATCTTTGTTTCTGCATGACTATATTAAAAGCATAACTGCCGGTTACACACACTTACATTGTGATATCTAATGTCCCTTCCATTGTTGATATGAAAAAATCTGAAAAATTTAATAAATTTTTATTGAGCAACAAACTGATATGGAATTCTTATCCAGCTCCATCTTAAACAATATAACAAAGTCCCTCTGAAGCTCAGGATAATGCTGGTTTTTTTTTTACTGCTATTCACCAAATCACAGATTCATAGAATCATTGTAGAGTTGGAAGAAAACTCGTGGACCATCCAGTCCAACCCCCTGAGAGTTCCATTGCTGAACAGCTCTCAGAATCAGGAAGTTCTTCCTAATGTTCAGATGGAATCTCCTTTCTTGTAGTTTAAAGCAATTTTTCCACGTCCTACTCTCCAGGGCAGCAGAAAACAAGCTTGCTCCCTCCTACGTATGACTTCCTTTCACATATTTATACACGGCTATCATGTCTGCTTCCAGCTTTCTCTTCTTCAGGTTAAACATGCCCAGCTCTTTAAGCCGCTCTTCATAGGGCTTTTTCTCCAGACCTTTGATCATTTTAGTTGCCCTTCTCTGGAAACATCTCCTTTCAATTGTGGTGCCCAGAATTGGACACAATATTCCAGGTGTGGTCTAACCACAATAGAAAGGTAGTATGACTTCCCTGGATCTAGACACTATTTATTTATTTACTTCATTTATATTCCGCTCTTCTCACCCCAAAGGGGACTCAGAGCAGATTCCAGGTACACATACTGTACTTGCAGACAATCCCTGCAGTTTAGCATATATAGACAACATATATGACATATTTAGACATATTTAGATATATATAGATGAACAGAGGCAAACTTCTGTCCACCATGGGGAGATGACGCATTCCTAATCTCTCTCAGCGTTTCCAGCGTCCCTTGTTGTTCTTCTGCAATCCTCAGTGATTCCTGGAGTTCTTTATGGCCTCATAAATCAGTCAAAATTTGCCTCCCCACTGAATGTGGTACCTTTATCTCCTACTTGACAAATGAACTGTCTTTCAAGCTGCAAAGGTCGACAAACAGGCTACACTTAAAGTCGAGCACCCACCTCGACCCGGGCAGGCCTCGAACTATACTATTGATGAGGGCCAAAAACCCATTGGCTTTTTTTCCTCCACACCACATTGGAGGCTCATGTTTAACTTATTGTCCATGAGGACTCTTTTTCACATGTACTGCTCTTGAGCCATGCGTCCCCCATTCTGTATCTTTGCATTTCATTTTTTGGCCTAAGTTTGAACATTGCTATGGTCCAAAGGAATACTCTTAATCCAAATATTTCAAAAAAAATAAATTAGATACTTGATACAAAACATTTTGAGTGTTTAGAAACTTTGATGAAATTAATCGTGGACGAATGAAACTCTTTGCATTTTCAAAGATACATTCTGTACAAAATGTGCATGTGGCTGCAGGCAGTGTGCTTTTGCATGAGAAATAGAATCTTCTGTGCAGAAACATTTTATGTTGTTTTCTGTGCCAAAAAAACCAGGAAGTGCTATTTTCTGTAAATAAAAGGCTGTAATCGGGGACTTATGCCACACAAAATATGCATGTGGTGGATGCAGTATTTTGTGAGTAGGAAACACCAATTTTGTTTTCTGCTTTCTCCAGAGCAGATAAAACAACATTCTGCACAAAAGAACAATGTCTAAATATTGTGCAGATTAAAAATTGGCTTCAACCCCCCCTGTGTGTATGAATGTATGTGTATGTGTGTGTGTGTGTGTGTACACACACACACACACATACGTGTACACACACACACACACACACACATCCCTGGGGAAGCAAATTGCAAAAAATTCTTTCTGCCTTTTAAAAAAGTAAAATTAAAATAGTTGAATAGTAGAATCATAGAATCATAGAGTTGGAAGAGATCCTGTGGGCCATCCAGTCCAACCCACTGACAAGACGCAGGAAAATCACCTTCAAGGTACCCATGACAGATAGACTACAGATAGACTACTGTAACACTCTGTACATTGGCTTTCCTTTGTCAGTAATCCGGAGACTCAAGCTGGTGCAGAACGCGGCAGCACAACTCCTAGCGGGAGTCCCGATTGGCCATCACATCACGCCAATTGTGCGCAAACTGCACTGGCTTTCTGTAGAATGCCGGATTGCTTTCAAAGTTTTAGTCTGGACTTTTAAGGCCTTACATGGTCTGGGGCCAGTGTACCTGCGGGACCGCCTTGTCCCATATCATTGGCGGCAGTGGAAGAGGGACCTCCCTGGCTCCGGGGGCTGGTGGTCCAGGAGGCGCTCCATCAGCGGGACAAGCCACGAGGAAGCAGGCCAAGAGGAGGAGGAGGCTGAGCAGGACGCGGCCATAGGTTCCCTAGCAGCAGAAACCCCTGCGCCTCAGCTCTCAACCCACAAGGTCCCACTACACGCCACTCCAACCTCGTTTGATAAGCGACCGCATTACCAGAAGCAAAGGGAAGGCCAGGGAATAAAAAACCCTTTCCGGAAAAAATGATTTCCCTTCCAAAAAATGGCGGTGGGGGCTTCGATTTTGGTAATTTACTTCTGGGTTGCTTGTCGCGGGCTGATAATGGTTCAATTTTAATTTTAAAATGAATTAGTAACAACTTTCAGAGTGTTGCGATGAACCTAACCAGACCCAATAAACAGATTCAGTTCCATTGAGTTAAATGGGAATTGTTCCTAGGTAGGATTGTAGCCTGAATATGGTTTAAGTGGGCTTCAACTTTCATTCCTCCAATGAGTATCAAAGCTGGAATAAGGTCATGTTCTGGGGACAATTAAAGAAATAGATTGAAAAAGGATAAAATGTCTGCAAGCCATGAATCCCTTTTCTTAGGAAGCTGAGCATGTTAAGCCTGGAGAAGAGAGGCTAAAAAGAGATGTGATACCGTGTTTAAATATTTGAAAGGACACCATATTTATGAGGTGGAAAACCTATTTTCTGCTGCTCTAGAAACTATGACAAAGAGCAATGGATTCAAACTTCAACAAAAGACATTCCATCTAAATATTAAGAGCAACATCCTGATAGTGAGAGACATTCAAAAGTGGAATGTGCTGCTTTGGATTGTGGAAGAGCATCCTTCTCTGGAAGCTTTTAAACAGAGCCTTGGATGGTCATCAGTAGGGCAGGTTTGGGTTGTGTGTTCTTGCATGGCAGAGGGTTGGATTATATGGTCTTTGTGGTCTCTATTACTTTATTTATTTATTTATTATTTGGACTTGTATGCTGCCACTCCCCGAGGGCTCGGACTGGCTTACAGTCAGGTAAAGCACACAGAGGTAAAAGCATACATATTAAACTAGCTTTAAAAAGATTTCTGGCCTAGCAATCAAAGGCTAGCCAGAAAAGGTGAGTCTTCCAGGCCTTGCGGAAGGAGAGAAGGTCCTGCATGGCCCGTACATCGCTAGGAAGAGTATTCCATATTGATGGCGCCACAACAGAAAAGGCTCTGTGCCTGGTCGATGTAAGACGGATTGCTTTGAAGGTCGGTACTTCCAGGAGGTTCATTTGTCCGGAATGAAGTGACCCCTGGGGTTAGTAGGGGAAAAGACGGTCCCTCAGATACAGCGGCCCCAGACTATGCAAGGCCTTGAAAATTAACACCATCACCTTGAAGGTGATCTGGTGCTTGACCAGAAGCCAATGAAGGTGCTGGAGGATAGGTGTTATGTGACATCTCACTGGAGCCCCAGTGAAAAGTTGTGCAGCGGCATTCTGGATGAGCTTAAGTTTCCAGATCACTGACAAGGGCAGGCCGATGTAAAGGGCATTACAGTAGTCCAGTCTCGAGATGACCGTGGCTTGGAGCACAGTGGCCAGGTCGTCTCTGGATAGGTAGGGGGCTAGATGCCTAGCTTGCCACAGATGGAAAAAGCTGGGCCTCCATCGACAGCAATGGGTCAAAAACGACCCCAACGCTCTTAACTGAGAATGTCGGGCATAATGCCTCACCATCCAAGGTAGGCAGTCGGGCCTCCCCACCAACCGGGCGGCCCAGCCACAGTATCTCCGTCTTTGCTGGATACACCCTCAATCTACTGGCACGCAGCCAACCAGTAACCAGTAATCATACTATATGATTCTATGAAAAATTCAAGCCATTGTGAAACATATGGAAAAATGTAACTTTGCTTACTTTGCATTCTCTTTACAAAGAAAAAGCTTTTTTTGCAGTAAATAAGCACACAATTTGTGATACAAAGCACCCTTTGTATAGTCGTTATAGAGTGATTCTTGAGTAGGTGGCTCAAGAATGTTAGTCACCTCCACCAGCTTTTTATGGGGATCACAATGGACTGACTTGAATCACTTGGTTGCTTCCCCAGGAACAAATACTTCCGAACTAATAACTTCAGATGAAGAACCTCCACCCCCCATAAATCACCAAGAATATAAAATTACATATTTTATCACAGGTTCAAGAAACAGGCAAAACCTTCTGACAACACTCTGGTTCCGGATTCTGTCTGTCAACATTTTCACCAAACTTTAATTATGAGGATCTACTACACCATTTTTGCTGTTACATTATGGCTGTTCTTTATGGTTCCAGGTATAGTATTTTTGTAAATGACGGGAAACATTGATTACAGATGTTATCTCACACAGTGTCGTCCCCCCACTTCTTAACACTTTTGAAACAGTTCGCAAATGAAGCATCATGGAACCCATTAAACTACACCTGTTGGTTCATGATGCTTCATAAGGAACTATTTAATAAGTATTAAGAAAGGAGGCAATGGTGATAATCTGTTGCCTGAACTCATGGTTTGAGTGGGAAAGGGTGAAAGTGGGAGTGGGGGTGGGGAGTGGGAGGGGTGGGGGACAGGACACATGTGAGATTGGATTTGTCATTTTTTTCATATTGAATTTATTCAGTAACATGGAATAATAGGGGTTCCTGTGGGAGGTCTCCTATCAAGCGTTGAGATTTCTCTTCCTAAACGAGCTTGGCATGGTCATTTTTAAAATTAATTTAAACATTAGAAATACCAAAATTTCAAGATATCCCCACTTTGTTTTTCCTGTCATTTCTCCTTCACTGTAATCTTGGCTTTCAAAATTGTGCCTATTGCTAGCTTTTTAAATTTCAAACTTCCGTGATTGAGAGTAATGAGATTGGAAGGAGAGGAGAAGAGCCCAGAGAAGTGGTGTCTGTCTTAAGAACAGTGCCTTGGGGTCTCCTCTAGAGTAACAGGATTGGAGGGGGAAGTCAAGTATCCCAGAAGTGGTGTCTGTCTTAAGAACAGTGCCTTGGGGTCTCCTCTAGAGTAACAGGATTGGAGGGAAAGTCAAGTATCCCAGAAGTGGTGTCTGTCTTAAGAACAGTGCCTTGGGGTCTCCTCTAGAGTAACAGGATTGGAGGGGAAAGTCAAGTATCCCAGAAGTGGTGTCTGTCTTAAGAACAGTGCCTTGGGGTCTCCTCTAGAGTAACAGGATTGGAGGGGAAAGTCAAGTATCCCAGAAGTGGTGTCTGTCTTAAGAACAGTGCCTTGGGGTCTCCTCTAGAGTAACAGGATTGGAGGGGAAAGTCAAGTATCCCAGAAGCGGTGTCTGTCTTAAGAACAGTGCCTTGGGTGTCTCTTCTAGAATAATAGGATTGGAGGGAAAGTCAAGTATCCCAGAAGTGGTGTCTGTCTTAAGAACAGTGCCTTGGGGTCTCCTCTAGAGTAACAGGATTGGAGGGGAAAGTCAAGTATCCCAGAAGCAGTGTCTGTCTTAAGAACAGTGCCTTGGGTGTCTCTTCTAGAATAATAGGATTGAGGGAAAGTCCAGTATCCCAGAAGTGGTGTCTGTCTTAAGAACAGTGCCTTGGGGTCTCCTCTAGAGTAACAGGATTGGAGGGGAAAGTCAAGTATCCCAGAAGCAGTGTCTGTCTTAAGAATGGCGCCTTGGCTCACTTCTAAGCAGATGATTGAGGCAGAAAGAGGCAATCCTGTGTTGTGTGTAAAGGGGGGACGTTAAGTAAATTCTTCATCTTCTTTAAAGACAAAATCCACACATAGAAGATGGTTCTACATGAAATAAGTTGTGCCCGCTTTGTGCTGGTCAGTGACCGTAATAAAGTTTTGATTGATACATGAAATAAGAAAATTTCCACCACTTTCCCACATTTTCTCTAGTTCCATCTGATGAAGTCCTATGAAAATATTGAGGTTAGGTGCAATACAGAGAATTATCTGTTGATCAAAAGATGTGAAGCAATGTAAACAAGGTGGGAAAAATATGGAACCATCAGCTTTGTAGTTTCACAAGGCATGTAGCCTTCTTTGCATAAAGTGCTGATCCCTTACCAATCTGTAGCTCCCATGATTCCATAGCATTGAATCATGGCAGTTAAAGTGATGGCAAGCACTTGTGTTCTATTTTGTATATGCACTGCCATGATCCCATGCTATGGGAGCTGTAGATTTTGCAAAGTGGGTTACGAAGCTATTGATTTTATGGTGAACTGAACCTCCAGAACACCTGGCTCAATTTGTGGCATTGCTGCCACAAGTTTAAAAAACAATATGGATGTTTCTCCCTATCATAAAATAACTAAATAGATAACAGCTCAACCAAAAACAATATTCTTGGTATTTTGTTTTTTAGGCCTGTTCCTGGGGTTATTTGAGGCACTGATTCAGAAAATTGCATTGGATAGACTGCATCAGCTCTACAATCTTAGATATGGTTATCATTATTTTCTATGGGCGAGAAGATTAAAACTGGTACATGGCATATAGTCTATATCTGAAAAACTAGAGCTGGTAGGGAGAAACTGTTGGCATTTTGAGAATCAGCAAATTGAATATCCCCAGAAACATTTGAAGCACAAGAATAGGCATTGGCTGGTGTAATCAATTAATCAATCAGTCTAAGGCTTGTGTCAAATCAGACTATTCCAACATTCTCTTTGCCTCCATAATCTTTATTGATTTGCTCAGCAGAACTTAACATGGTTAATCTTTCATCTAGGAAAATAGTTGAGCTGGAACAACCATTTTTCAAGACGCCATTAAGCAACGTTGGTTGTTAACTTTAAAAGCCATTGTTGGCTAGATGATTAGAAACAACTAGATCAGAGTTTTCCTTCACTACATGCAAAGGACCATCTATACTGTAGGATCAATACAGTTTGAAACCACTTTAACAGCCATTACTCAATGAAGCCTTCTAGACATCTTGTAATGCAATGTCTAGAAAAAGCTTTCCAAACATTTCATGTTGGTGACACGCATGCGTCATGTTGCGACACAGTAATTCATTTTTACTACCAAACTGGAGTTTAAACCAAGGCCTTATAAGAGATATTGACACATACATATATTGTAATGAAATGTATGGAAATAAAACAGGTCTCTTTAAGACCTTCCCCATATATATATATATATATATATATATATATATATATATATATATATATATATATAAGGCATGATAACAAATCGAAAAATGGCGATTCTAAAATCAAATGGGGGATTTTTTTATTAGTATATCAAAGACTTACAAAAAAATTCCCAAAATTTTCGGAAATGTAACTTAAGTACTAACGAAATTCGTTAGAAATTCGTATGCCAGAGCATGCGCTTTCCAGATGGTTTTGGCCTACAACTCCCAGAAATCCTAACAGCTGGTAAATTGGCTGGGATTTCTGGGAGTTGTAGGCCAAAACTTGAATAAACCACACTGAATTCTAGATGGGACTCTCCAAATAGGAAGGAGGGAGGGAAGGAGGAAGGGAGGGAGGGGGTTTTCTATTCTTGGAAGCAGCAAAAGAAAAGGAGGAGGAGCCCCCCCTCGCTCCTCGCTGCCTCTCTCACCCCTGATCCTGAGGGAGCGAGGGCCCAAGTTTGCCCAGGCTGAGAGGAAAAGGAAGAGGCCTGAGGCTGTGAGGAATGGTGGGAGTTGAAGTCCAAAACACGTACCTGGAGGGCTGAAGCTGGTCCCTGCGATGGGGCAAGGCAGAGCAACGGGGAAGAGAAGCATCTGAGGCGCGGGAGGGAGAGAGAGGAGCGCGCGTGTGCGTGTGTGAACCAGGCCCCTGCGATGGGGCATGCCTGGCAGCCGAGCATCGGGGAAGAGAAGGCGGGGGGGGGGAAGCCTGGAGAGAGGGCCCCTGCGATGGGGCATGCATGGCAGCAGAGCAACGGGGAAGAGAAGGAGGGGGAAGCCTGGAGAGAGAGGAGAAGCGTGCGCGTGTGTGTGTGTGTGAATCAGGCCCCTGCGATGGGGCATGCATGGCAGCAGAGCAACGGGGAAGAGAAGGAGGGGGGAAGCCTGGAGAGAGAGAGGAGAAGCGTGCGCGTGTGTGTGTGTGAATCACTTTCCAGAATGCATTGCCTCTACCTAGCAGCAGCGTCACTTCCAGTTCCCCATAGAAATGCGGGAAAAAGAAGAAGCTGAATGAAGGCGGGAAGGAAATGAGGGGGAGAAGACAGGGAGAAGTGAGTAGTACAATAATTAATTAATTAATAATTAAGAATTTCTAACGATCCTAACGCAAATTGTTGGCCTCACGGACCGTAAAGGAAGTCTACTTCCTGGTTCGGGGCAGCGATCCGTAAAACAACAAAAGTCCCATTAATTACGGATTTCTAACGAATCAATTAGATTTCCGTTTCAATTTTAGCATGCCTAATATATATATATATATATATATATATATATATATATATATATATTAGGCATGAGAAAAAAGTTATGAAAATTAAAAGATTCGGAAGAAATTCGTAAGAAATGCTACTTTTGAGTATTTCCGCATTTCGAACGCCAACCAGGAAGTGGACTTTCTTTATAGAACTTCGGGGCCAGGATTTTCTTAAGTGTCGTTATTAGGTCGTAAGAGGGGGCACCCTCCTTCTCTCTCACCACCCTCCGCCTCCCTTGCCAATAAGTATTATGGCAAGGCAAGCCCTAAACCCGCTCCTTCTTTCGGCTGGAAGCCTGGAAAAATGTAAACAGAGAGGATTACTCAGAAGTAAATCTGCAAAGGAAGTAAACAGAGAGGTTTACTCATGAGTAAATCCAAAGGAGGGCACTTTGGATGAAGTGCCCTCCTTTGTGGATTTACTTCTGAGTAAACCTCTCTGTTTACATTTTTCCAGGCTTCGCTGCCCCTCCTGCCTGCCAGGATCTAAAGCATCAAAGAGTATTGGGGTAGTATACCTACATTCCATGCATATGCAATAATACAGCAGTAATAACAATGGGTATAAGAAGAGGTAAAATTCAAAGTATTCTGACTGTGGTCCCTCCTCAAGCAGTGCAAACTGCAAACAGGAGGCAGCCTCTCCCGGGAAAAGCCAAAAGCCCGGGCACAGCGTTTGCTTGCTGCAGAATCCCGGGCTCATAGAGAAGAGCCCGTTTGCACCGCTTGAGGAGGGACCAGTCAGAATACTTCGGTTTGAATTTTACCTCTTCTTATACCCATTGTTATTACTGCTGTATTATTGCATGTGCATGGAATGGTATATGACCAGTTGGATTACTTATAATATTTAGGCACTTACTCTATAAGTTAGCATTCATTCTATTATACATTAGGTTGGTTTCTCACAGGATCTAAAGCGTGCCAAGCCTTGATGCGCTTTAGATCCTGGCAGGGCAGGAGGAGTGGACCTCCCTGCCCCTTCTGCCTGCCAGGATCTAAAGCCTTGAAGAGGCTTTATGATGGGCCAACTTCAGCCCTCCAGGTGTTTTGGACTTCAACTCCCACCATTCCTCACAGCCTCAGGCCTCTTCCTTTTCCTCTCAGCCTGGGCAAACTTGGGCCCTCGCTCCCTCAGGATTGGGGTGAGAGAGAGGCAGCGAGGGGGGGGCTCCTCCTCCTTTTTTTGCTGCTTCCAAGAATAGAATACCCCCCTCCCTCCCTCCTTCCCTCCCTCCTTCCTATTTGGAGAGTCCCATCTAGAATTCAGTGTGATTTATTCAAGTTTTGGCCTACAACTCCCAGAAATCCCAGCCAATTTACCAGCTGTTAGGATTTCTGGGAGTTGTAGGCCAAACCATCTGAATGCGCATGCGCTGGCATACGAACTACTAACGAATTTCGTTAGTAATTACGTTACATTTTAGAAATTTTGGAATTTTTTTGTAAGTCTTTCTATTACTAATAAAAAAATCCCCCCTCAACTAGATTTTTGATTTCCTATTTTTGGGTTCTAAACCATGCCTTATATATATATATATATATATATATATATATATATATATATATATATATATATGGTGGTTGATCCATAAAAAATGTTTCTATACTCATGTGGGGAGGGGGGGGGAATTTCCGTTGCTGGATCGTTATAGAAAGTGTTCTGAAATTTTTAAAATAAATTTTGTAATTGAAACATAATTAATAACGAATTTTCGTTAATAGGTTGTTACTGCTTCAGCGTATGCGCAAAGCTCTCCACTCTTCCCTCCCTCACCCCAGCTCAGAAACATCGTGGATTAAATTTAATCCGAGATGCCTCTCAGCTGGCAGGGCACGGAGGCTAGAGTGGAGGGCAAACTCTCATGGCTTCGGTTTTGAAACGTCACTTCCGGGTTGGACGCCGAGGGTCGATATAGGGTCAAAATGATTTTAAATACGAAAAATTCGCAGAAATCAAAATATTACGGCCGGAGATATCCACCCCATACACACACACACACACACACACACACACACACACACACATATATGACTAATTACTTGTTTTATGTAGACTCAGACATTTCCCATTACATTTGTGTGACAAACATACACACTGCAGCTGGCGTACTAACGTGTCGTTGCACACAGTTTGGAAAGCTCTGAACTGGATGTTGGGAAACGGTGTACAGGAAAAATGTCAACACTTTCAAAGCTTTGACCATTCTTGCAGTATAACGCATTATATTTCTTCATCTCTCAACAGGTTTTACTGGTTATGTGACCGATTCTTCTCAATGTCAAAGTGCTAATGGGTTCTGTAGCTTACATCCATGTGATTTGGATTATCGCAGTCTTGGAGAATGTTCTCCTGGCAATCCTTGTTGTTCCAGGTAAAGATGAGCATCCTCTACTTCAGAAGTGGGGAATCGTGTGGCCTGTATACATGTTGTTGTTTATTAATTCAGTTTTCCGACTCTTCATGACCTCATGGACCAGCCCACACCAGAGCTCCCTGTCAACTGTCGCCACACCAGTGGTGAATCTACACTGTAGAATGAATGCAGTCTGGCGTCACCTTAACTGTCATGACTCAATGCTTTGAAATCTAAATAGTTAAAACTAAAAAAAACTCCACCCAACCTAAGAAAAGCACCAGACAACATAAAACAGAAGTAAACAACCAGTTAAATGCTCTGGAAAACTAAAGAGTACTCAGTCAAGAAGATTTTCTTTGTTGGTTCTAGTCACATCTCTATGGGTATCCCATAGTTAGGATGCCACAACCAAAAGTATTATGAGGAGAAGAGCCTTCTTTGATGATTTGCTAGTGTAAGTGGACGGAGAAAGTCATTGCTGGCATTTAAAGGTAGGAATCACACTTTGAACTGGGCATCTTCCTCTATGCAACTTCACCAAAATCTATATTGCAATATATTTCTTAAACAGGAATGAGCAACTCTGGCAGCCTAGGAAACCCTGTTTGCATCTCAAGGAGACCTTGGGGAAACACACTCTGCTTTGCATCCCCAAGCAATTTTAGGCACGGTAACAGGAAAACCAATTTCTAATATCCAGCTGAAGTCATTGATTTTATTTGCCGAAGGCAACTCAAGGCAATTTACACATTTACTTATTTATTTATTTATTTATTTATTTATTTATTTATTTATTGGACTTATACACCACCACTCCAGGAGGCTCAGGGTGGTTTACAACAGGAACATAGGAATACAAACAGAAAAAAACAAGGGTAAAAGTGCAAGCTAAAAATTCTAAAATCATCCAAAGGCCTGCTGGGACAGGTGTGTCTTGCACGTTCTGTGAAAAGTATTCAAGTTTCACAGGGCCCGGGTCTCAGGTGGTAGAGCATTCCATAGAATCGGGGCGATAATGGAGAAGGCCCTTCGCCATGTTTTTGTCAGGTGAAAGGATCTCACGCTGGGGATGTCTAGAAGGTTCTGGTCTTCTGACCGTAGTGATCTCGGAGGGTTATATGGAAACAGATGATCCTGTGTGTACACTGGCCCCAGAGCATATAAGGCCTTGAAAGTAAGAACTAACACCTTGAAAGTGATCCGGTGTTCAATTGGCAGCCAGTGCAGGTCCTAAAGTATTGGCGTTATATGGCAACTCTCAGGTTCCCCTGCGGGCAACCGGGCTGCAACATTCTGCACTAGCTTAAGTTTCTGGATCACAGTCAAGGGTAGGCCAATGTAAAGAGCGTTACAGTAGTCACGTCTTGAGATGACTATGGTATGACATGACATGGCAGTCAGTGCCCATAATATAAAATACAATTAAAAACAATTATACAATAACCAGATAAAAACAGTAACAATTAGCAATTAAAATAAAAAAATACAATTCCCAACGTCTCATCGTTAAAGTCATTTTCCATCGCATCCTCATATCATTCCGTGATCACAGTTAAACATTTATATTACATCTGCAAAAGCCTGCTCGAACAGCCAGGTCTTCACTTTCTTTCAAAATGTTAGGAGAGAGGAGGCCGATCTAATGTCCCTAGAGAAGGCATTCCATAGCCGAGGGGCCACCACTGAGAAGGCTCTGTCTCTCATCCCCGCCAATCGGGTCTGCGAAGAAGGTGGGGCTGAGAGCAGGGCCTCTCCGGAGGATCTTAAACACCTAGATGGTTCATAGGGAGAGATGCGTTCGGACAGGTAAGCTGGGCCAGAACCGTTTAGGGCTTTAAAGGCGAAAGCCAGCACTTTGAATTGTGCCCGGTAGCAAACTGGCAGCCAGTGGAGCTGGCGCAACAGAGGAGTTGTGCGCTCCCTTATTGCCGCTCCTGTTATCAACCTGGCTGCTGTCCGTTGGACCATTTGAAGCTTCCGAACAGTCTTCAAAGGCAGCCCCACGTAGAAGCAGCCCCACTTTAAGAGGATTCATTATTATTCATGATTTCCTGTTTCCATGGTAGGGTCAGGAATGTATTCCTCAGATTGTACAGGATAAGTCCAGAAATTATATTATAATTTTGTTATTCATAGTAAAGAGACAAGGAGACCAAAAACACAAATTTCAAATACTGGCCACTTTCTCATGTATTTTAATCAGAGATAATAATTTAACTAGGAACTTTCACACAGAACTCACAGAATTTTTTACTGAGCAGTTCACATTTACCAATTCAAATTTAGAACCTCTGAAAAAATATTAAGGAGAAACACAAATCTCACTATAGACAATTTTACTGGAAATGTCAAAACACCTGAAGATTTAATCGAAACTTTGTTTTGAGTGTTGTTAGCATCTTATGCAATCAGTTGGACTTTTTGGTCTAATATGCAATGGTTGTGTTTGTACACTTCAAATTTACATACCATATATACTCGAGTACAAGCCGACCTGAATAAGCCAAGGCATCTAATTTTACCACAAAACTCTGGGAAAACGTTTTGACTTGAGTATAAGCTGAGAGTGGGAAATGTAGCAGCTCCTGATAAATTTCAAAACAAAAATGGTTACCAATAAAATTCATTAATTGAAGCATCAGTAAGTTAAATGTTTTTGAATATTTACATAAATCTGTAATTTAAGATAAGAATGTCCAACTCTGATTAAACCATTATTCAACCTTCTTCAATGTAAATGTCCTTACGTATCCTTCCAATAATCATAGAGTAAAATAATGCAAATGTAATAATAATAATAATAAATAGAGTAAAATAATAAATGTAAAATAATAATAATAATCACAAAGTAAAATAATAAATAACTTTGACTTGAGTATAAGCTGGAGGGGGGCTTTTTCAGTCTTATAAAAGGGCTTAAAACATGGCTTATACTTGAGTATATATGGTAAGTAGTTTTGCACATTTCATGATTTTACACATGTAGTGTCATTATGCATGGAATAACATATATGTTGGGCATTGTGCATGGGTTGATACGTAAGTAGTGCATTGTGCAAATATGGACTCATGCATTTCCTATAGAACTGCAGATATCCATACATGAATGGCTCCACGCTTGCTTGTGCTACATCACAATTGGCTAATTAGATGGTGCACTGGTCATAATTTATTTAGGCCTAACTCAAATCAAGCTCTTAGCTAATTTGGGTATAGCTTATCATATTCCTTAGCTACTGTGGCACACATGTTCCTAGTGTGTTGCAACTATTGGAGAAAATTTAACAAATTTTTTAAAAATGTGTTTTTCTTAAAAGAAATATAAGACAAGAGAGTGGAAATACATTTACATGCCTATTCTCCTGTTTTTACATTAATCAGATTTTAGGATGAATTCTGTAGTTAAAATGCTATGTGAAATGCATGCATTAGGTTAAACAATATATAAAAAAGAACTTCTATGTAAAAGAAATATGCATATCATTAAAAATAGAACAGATCTGTGAGTGAGCTCTCATAAACTGGTTTTGGTAAAAAATGTTTTAGAAAGTAAAACATTTAGATTCATCCATCACTGGAACTGATGGCCGACTGATTTTATTGAGGAAACTGATTTATTTCTGTATTGTTTTGTTTTCTTTCAGCAAATATTTGCATGTCTAAGAAATGGGAACTTGGAAGGAACCACTGTTCAGTTTGTCAATTCTACATTTTTTTGTGGATGACTACTAATTCTTGATATTTGGCTTCCAAAGCATTTTGGCATCTCAGAAGAGAGACCTTGCAGTATCGGATAAAGGATTTTCCCATTGTGAAATTATTACATTGCCAATAAACACATAACAGTGTTGTGTAAATTATGGTGCATGTTTGTTGACTTTACTTCTGTCCACTCAACTTTGACTTATGGCAGCTCCATAAATAAAATACCTTCTTATCACACTTTTCTCAAAAGCTCCAATATGGTCTTGCAGACTTGGAGCAGCCATGTATACCTGGCCTGGAGGAATCATGGATATAGATGGCTTCCCTGCATATCCATGGATCCAGACAGGATCAAGGCAGGTTGGGACCATGTTGATCTGCACCTTGTTTTTTTAGTGGGGATCTCATTTTGATACAACTAGGATTGCCCAGACAATTGGACAGAGCTTCTTGGTCAGTGAGAAACTTCATATTCTGATGATGATAACAGCAGCGACAGTGAGTAAACGGAAAGAATTGGATCCTTAAAGAGACAGTATTTAGTGAGAGGAATAAGTGAAAATATATAAATAATATCAAAATTGAGCTAGTAGGAGGAAATATTATAAAATTGTTAGAGACTGGCAAATAAATATTATAAACAGCATCAATAATAAGAAAATTATGGTGGAGATGGCTATAATGAAAGGAAAATTGATATAGTAAGAGACCAGAGTAGAGAAAAAAACACCAGGTAGAAAAGGGTCCAATCCAACAGAATTAACCTTAGAAGATCTTTTTGTAGAGATGCTGAAAATCTCAAAAAAAACCCCAACCAGGATGAACTTGCTGTTAGACAAGAAGATCAAGAAAAACTTTTAAGAAACCAGGAAACTCTAAGGAGGAAATGGCAAACCTAAAAAAAGATATCAAAGAAGAAATTATATCAATTAAAATCAAATGTCAAATATGCAGGAGGAAATACAGAAAATAAGTAAAAAAGGAAAAAAGTTGGAAATAAAGCAAGGTGCATTCGAAGAAAATCTTAGAAAAAAGTTGGGGACCATGACAACGTTAAATAAAAAGTTGGAAGAATTGTTGGAATTCAAAGAAAAAGAATTCCAATTAAGATTTCATAACATTGAAGAGGATGAAAATGAGGACATAAGAAAAGTAATGACAAAAATCCTGGCTGATACCTTACAAGTACCTCAGATGGAGATGGAGAAGGAGCTAGATAGAACGTATCGTCTAACGACCAACTATTCTAAAAGACAAAAAGCAATTAGGGATGTATTAGTACATTTTAATAGGAAAATAACAAGGGATGAAATATTAACCAACTCTTGCGAAACAAAGAAAATATTTCTTCCTGACTGATGAATTAAAAAAGAGAAATATTACATTTAGGTGGGAGAAAGGTCTGATGATTTAGGTGGGAGAAGGTCTGATGATGATGATGAAGATGATAACATCTCCATTGGTCTAATCATGTTGCTTTCACACATAGCTGAACCACTAGTGGTTCTTATAGTGTGTTTTGCAGAGCCCTCGAGGCTTCATGAAGCAAATACGAACTGGCAAACTAGCCTCGGAAGCAATACAAATCAAAACAGCCCCTTTTGAAAATTCGTAAATGATTCAGTTGATTTGGAATATTTTTTGTAATGTAACAACGTGGCCTGGGATGGGAGGGAAGAAAGGGGCTGAACGTGGGAGCTACAAAGCTAGTCTCCTCCCCTCAGTGTTTGAGAGATCCTATCTGTGTTTGTTAAAACTTAGACGTAGAAAGTGATTTAAAATAGCATGACTCTTTCTCTAATCTTTCAATTGGGGATCTTGGAAAGTGATGTAAAATTGCACTCCTTTCCCCCTAATCCTAGCAGGATGATAGAATTACCATATCATTATTATTCGTTAATTATTCATTCATTATTTCTTGGTAGATTTATACAGTTGGAAGATAACCCCAAAGGCTCCATTCTGCCAAGCAGGAAGATATAATTACTATTATATTATTATGTCCATTATCAGTCATTATCATTTTTAATGTTATTATTCTATTTTTCATTATTATACAGTTGAAAAGGCCCCCAAAGGACATCCAATCCAACCCCATTTTGTCAAGGATGAAGATGGAATTACTAGTATATTCTTCTTCTTTTTTTGAGAATTTTTAAATTAATATTAAACAGTATAAAAAGAGTAATGTCAAGGAAAGAGGTGGAACAATAATCACATATAGGAAAGCAGGAAAACTTAAAAGACAAAAAGAGAGGAATTACTAGTATATTCTTATGCATTTATTATTATTATTATTATTGTGATTATTATTACGTTCATACAGTTGGAAGGGACCCCAAGGGCCATCTAGTCTCACCTCATTCTGCCAAGCAGGTAGATGAAATTACTATTATATTATAATCCGTCGTCGTCATCATCATCAAATTGGAAGAGAACACAAGGGCCACCCATTCCGATCCCCTTCTATCCAAAAGGAAGATCCCATTAAATCCTTCCTGACAAATGATCACCCAAACTCTGCTTATAGAATCATAGAATACTAGGAGTTTAAAGAAATCCCCAAAGGCCATCCAGCCCAGCTCTGCTCAACACCATCCAAAACCTGCTAGCAGATGACCATATAGCCGCTGCTTAAAAACCAGTTCCCAATCACATGTGTTTAATAGGGGTGAATATCTCTGGTCGTAATACTTTGATTTCCGTTAATTTTTCATATTTGAAATTATTTTGACCCTATATCGACCTCCTCGTCCAACCCGGAAGTGACCTTTCTAAATCAAAACCGGGTCAGCCATTTAGGGCCCGTTATTAGGTCGTTTCCGCCCTTTAGTTGTCAGCTGGCGAGAGGGGAGTGGAAGGCAGCATCTCCTCTCGCCAGATGACACCAAAAAACGGGTTAAAAATAACCCCGTTTGGGTCTTGGCTGGCGAGAGGAGGGTGCCAGGCTGCCCCCTCCACCGTCCTGTTGCCATCTGACATGCGAGTTAAAGGGAATGCACGTCGGTTTCAGGGCTGGCAGAGGGGAAGGGAGGCACCTCCCTTCACCCCTGCAAGCTCGGAATCCATCCCACTCCTCCGTTCCTCCCCCAGGCACCAAGGCATTTAACCTGGTATGCCTCTGAGCTTGGTGCCTGGGGGAGGAATGCAGCAGTGGGATGGCTTGTACCTGCAAGCCATCCCACTGCTGCATTCCTCCCCCAGGCACCAAGCTCAGAAGCATACCTGATTATATTTAACCGGATTATATTTAAATATAATGCACGATGCTTCTGAGTTCGGGGGGCCGGGAGGGAAGAAGGGAGTGCTTTCTCAATGCTCTCCCGTCTTCCCTCCCTGCACCCCCAGCTGAGAGGCATCGCACATTAAATATAATGCGCGATGCTTCTGAGCTGGGGGGGAGGGAAGTGAGGAGAGCAAGCCCTCCATTCTAGCCTCCCAGCTGGCGTAACGAACAAAAACGAAAATCCGTTAGTAATTACGTTTCAATTATGAAATTTATTTTAAAATTTTCGGAATAATTTCTATAACAACCCAGCAAGGGAATCCCCCCCCCCACTAGTTTAGAATCAAATTTTTAATGGATCAACCACCCCATGTGTTTAGATTGGGAAAAAATTCTAAAAATTAGTAGATGAACAAATCTTTTGAAACCTTGTAGGATTGTTGCCCTGATTATGTTGTGTCATTATGCAGAAATTCAAGGGAATACAACTTGATTTTTTTTTTTGTAAAAGCGTTTTTCCCCCCTTAAAATCCATGGATGTCCAAAACGTTCTGAAACTTAGAAGACTTAAAGTCAAAAATGTGGCCTATAAGCATGACAATTTTCATCCTGAGCCATAAAAATGCCAGAGAAATGAGCCTCGAAGATTTCCTGATTGCCACTAATGGAACATATCTTACTGAAACAACAACAAAACTTGGGAATTCGAATTGTGAATCAAAGCGCCCCTTCTGAGTCTTCCTGAATCTTCTATTTTAAAAAACTGATGGGTGGAGAATGAATATTTCAAAACAATATATGAAATCCTTTCCATTGGCGCCCCCTTGTCGTGGGGGAGAGGCTTGCGTACCCTAATTAAGTTGTGAGCTATGCTGGCGATGGCAGAATAGGCAACTGATAGGGCTTCCCATGCCAGACAGGTCACAACTGAAGGGTCTGACAAAGAGCGTCAACGGGCTGGATGGGCTCTCTAGCCTTTTTGCAACCATCCTAAGAGAAGGAAAACTCTGATTTCAAACCTGGGCAGGTGGTACTCGTCTAACCCTGTAAGGCCAGCCATCTAAGAGAAGGAAACTCTGATATCAAACCCGGGCAGATGGTGCTTGTCTAACCCTATAAGGTCAATCATCTAAGAGAAGGATACTTGAACCAAACCTATGACCTGAGGACCTCGTGCCACTGTCCAAGCTTGCTAGGGCCCGGCAGACGAACCTTTGGTTTAAAGGGTGAGGCCAGTTCTGTGCACGCTGCGCACCACCAGAAAAATCCATTGCACAGGCTCGAAGGACACATCCATTGTTATTGACGTGCTTGTAGAAAGCGTGGGATGAGTCCTTCCTAAGAATCTTTGTTCGTGAAGTAATGCCAGAAAGATACATCTCTAGCACAAAGCACTGCCCCTCAAGCTATTTCAAGAAGGTAGTATTATTTTTGGGTAAGCACTTTGAAATAACATTGTGTGCCTCTTGTTGTCTTCAAATCAGAACAACTTGTCTCATGTGTTTCATGGTTAAACTTCTTTAATGTTCACAATTAAAGACTAGCGAAGTGTGGGTAGGGAACAAACCTTCATCATTGACTCTTTGTCCTTATACAGAAACAGGAAAAGATTACCAGTGCAGTTTAAAGCAGAGGCAACAAAGAGGCTGCAGTCCTGTTCAGCAGTTAGAAGATCAAAAACTATAGTTAAGATCTCATAACTACTGGGGATTGACATTTATGTTCACAGTCAATTGATGTGCTTTGTTGTTGTTTATTTGTTCAGTTGCCTCTGACTCTTCGTGACCTCCTGGACCAGCCCAAGCCAGAACTACCAGTCGGCTGTGGCAATTCAGCTCCTTCAAAGTCAAGCCAGTCACTTCAAGCATACCATCCATTCATCTTGCTCTTGGTCGGCCCCTCTTCCTTTTTCCTTCCATTTCCCCCAACATCATTCTCTTCTCCAAGCTTTCCTATCTTCTCATTATGTGGCCAAAGGACTTCATCTTTGCCTCTAATATCCTTCCCTCCAATGAGCAGTCGGGCTTTATTTCCTGAAGTATGGAGAATTCCTTCGACCGAGAATTCGGTCCAAGGAATTCTCAGAATTTTCCTCCAGCACCACATTATTAAAACACCATGAGTTTTAATAATGCTTTATTCTCTTGTTTAATGGTGTACTGTTATTTTTATTTACAAGAATGAAGCGTATCAAAAGTTTTCTCCTCGCTGTAAAAAATATCAGTTTCTTTCCCCACACTTATATCTGAGGGCCCTTACAGACATGCCCTATATCCCAGAATCTGATCCCAAGTTTTTGCTTTAAACTAGATTATGAGTCCCCACTGCTAAATAAGTTGGGATAAACAGAAAACCTGGGATCAGATCCTGGGATATAGGATCTGTCTGGGAGGGACCTGAGTATTCCTATTTTAGTACTCCTTCTCGATAAAACTGTAATTTACACAAAATTTGCTTCACCACAGGGACGGGTGGGGGAAGTTGGTTTTAATAAGTATTAGGCTTGTTTGATTTTTTAAAAAATGGTTCAAAACTCATTTCAGATGTAGGGGGCATTGGTGGTTCGGATCTAAAGTCAATTCCGATTTTCACAGAAAAAATGTTCAAAACTGTTCAAAATTTCCGAGACTTCCGAATCCTTCCTTAATGGTTTCAAAGTGTTTTATCCTGTTTCATTGGGTGGTCTTTACTTTGAAAGTAGTTGTTTTACTCCAGAGAAGGAGGGAAGGGGAAAAAGGGAAGAAATCCATCCACTCTGGTTAAAACCGCTGGGAAAGGAAAGGACTCCATCCACACTGGTTTACACTGACACGGATCCATCTCATCCACATTGGTTTAAACTGACATTTTTCCTACTGTTTTTCTCCCTTCCCTTCTTTGCTTTCCTTATCTCTCTTCCTTTCCCCTATCCTTTTCTCCTCCAAATCCCAGCCCATTCAGGAAAACATGGGGGGGGGGGGGGCAGATTTTACTAGGTTCTCTGGGTATGGTGTTCCCTTGCAAAGCGGTGGCATGGCACCTTTCTCACCCAAGATGCCTAGTCCCTTCCCATTCGCATCCCCGGCTGCCGTGCTGAAACCCCTCCCCTCTCCAAATGGTTTCCCCTCATTGGCTGGAGGCAAGCATCCCAGCATGCAAGCTACTGCTTGCCTCCAAACGCTGGGTCTTTTCTGAATCACTTCCTGAGTCGGAACAAAGATGGCGACAGAGGCTTCAAAAGGGAAAGGATACTTCCGGGTTCCCAAATCGCTTCAAAATCACTTCAAAAGGGAATTTGATCTGAATTTAATCTGAATTACGAAGATTCCGACTGGACCTAACCATGCCTAAATAAGTATATATAATGTGATATAAGACATATATGGGCAAACTTCTGTTGTTACCCAATTGTATATCAACACTTAAAGGTAAAAGTTTCCCCCTTGATGTTAAGTCTAGTCGTGTCAGACTCTAGGGGGTGGTGCTCATCTCTATTTCTAAGCTGAAAAACCAGCGTTGTCTGTAGACGCCTCCAAGTTCATGTGTCTGGCATGATTGCATTGAGCGCGGTTACCTTCTCACCAAAATGGTACCTATTGATCTACATTTGCATGTTTTGGAACTCCTAGGTTGGCAAGAGCTGGGGCTAATAGTGGGAGCTCACTCTGCTCCCTAGTTTCAAGCCACTGACCTTTCAGTCAGTAAGTTCAGCAGTTCAGCAGTTTAATCTGCTGCACTGCCGGGGGCTCTTTATATTGCTGAAAAAGAAATAAATACATAGATTAAAATTGTTTCCCCAACAACCATATGTAAACAAAATTATCAGATAATTCTAAAATATTTAATTATGTATTATGATACTAACGTTTCTTATATCAGTGAAGGATTCAATAACATTTTAAATCTGGATATAGAATCATAGAGTTGGAAGAGACCTCGTGGGCCATCCAGTCCAACCCCTGCCAAGAAGCAGGTAAATTGCATTCAAAGCATCCCTGACAGATGGCCATCCAGCCTCTGTTTAAAAGCTTCCAAAGAAGGAGCCTCCACCACACTCTGAGGGAGAGAGTTCCATTGCTGAAGAGCTCTCACAGTCAGGAAGTTCTTCCTAATGTTCAGATGGAATCTCCTTTCTTGTAATTTGAAGTCATTGTTCCACTTCCTAGTCTCCAGGGAAGCAGAAAGCAAGCTTGCTCCCTATGACTTCCTCTCACATATTTATACACAGCTATCATGTCTCCTCTCAGCCTTCTCTTCTTCAGGTTAAACATGCCCAGCTCTTTAAGCCACTCCTCATAGGGCTTGTTCTCCAGACCCTTGATCATTTTAGTCGCCCTCCTCTGGACACATTCCAGCTTGTCAATATCTCTCTTCAATTGTGGTGCCCAGAATTGGACACAATATCCCAGGTGTGGTCTAACCAAGGCAGAATAGAGGGGTAGAATGACTTTCCTGGACCTAGACACTATACTCCTATTGATGCAGGCCAAAATCCCATTGGCCTTTTTTGCCACCGCATCATATTGTTGTCTCATGTTGAACTTGTTGTCCACAAGGAACACAAGATCTTTTTCACATGTACTGCTCTCGAGCCATGCGTCCCCCATTTGCATTTCATCTTTTCATTTCATTTTTCCTGCCTAAGTGGAGCATCTTGCATTTGTCACCGTTGAACTTCATTTTGTTAGTTTTGGCCCATCTCTCTAATCTGTTAAGATCATTTTGAATTCTGCTCTTGTCCTCTGGAGTACTGGCTATCCCTCCCAATTTGGTGGCATCTGCATGCGTGAGAAGTGCGGGGTAAAAATGACATAAATAAGTAAGTAAATAAATAGAATGTATTCCCTGCAGACATGGACTTCATACTATAATTTCATTAAAAAACATAAATTACAGCAATTAAAAAAACACTGTAAAACACAATGTACACAATTAAAATACTCTACTGACACTTAAATGCCTAAGTAATAAGATCTTTTCCTGGGGGTAAAAAAAGAGTGAACAGAGGGGCAGCTGAATCTTCTGCAGGAGGAAAGTTGGGTACTACCACAATCACTGATTCTCAAAGTGGGCGGTAGCACCCCCTGGTGGGTGGTGAGGTGATCCAAGGGGGCGGTGGGAGGCTCAGGGGAATTTGGGGGGCAGCGAACCCCTTTAAGGGGGCGATGAACGATTGGCTATTTAGGAGGGGTTGCGCGGCCCTCTTCTTTGGTTTCGCCCCATTCGCTTTGACCCCCACACGCAGTGCAGTGCAAAGGCAGCAGTGCAAAGGCCTCAGCATCCTCCGGCGGAGCCTCCCCGCCACCGCGAAAGAAAGTGTGGCCTTCCCCGGCTGAGGCAATTCCTTCCAAACCCCTCCAGTATTTTCTGTTGGTCATGGGGGTTCTGTGTGCCAAGTTTGGCTGAATTCCATTGTTGATGGAATTCAAAATGCTCTTTGATTGTAGGTGAACCATAAATCCCAGTAACTACAACTCTCAAATGAGAAGGGCTATTTTCTCAAAACTCCACCAGTGTTCAAATTTGGGCATATTGAGTATTCGTGCCAAGTTTGGTCCAGATCCATAGTTGTTTGGGTTCTCAGTTCTCTCCGGGTGTAGGTGAACTACATCTCCCCAAAATCACTGCCAATTCCTCCCAAACCCCTCTGGTATTTTCTGTTGGTCACGTGGGTTCTCTGTGCCAAGTTTGGTCCAGTTCTGTAATTTGTGGGGGTCTCAGTTGTCTGTGGAAGTCAGAGCTGAATTGATTGACGGTACTACAAATCCCATCATTCGTTGTCCATACTCCCCCAAACATATTGTTTTTGTGATTAATCACTATGCTTTAATTATGTTCAATTTGTAACAATGAAAATACATCCTGCATATTAGATATTTGGATCAGAATTCGTAAGAGTAGCAAAATTATTTATGAAGTAGCAACGAAAATATGGTTGGGGGTCGCCACAACATGAGGAACCTTATTTAGGGGTCACGGCATTAGAAAAGTTGGGAATCACTGCATTAATACATATATCTTTCTGTTTAATTGCTATTTAAAAAATTAAAATAAATTTCTGGGGGGGCGGTGAGTAAATTTTTTTCTGGAAAGGGGGCGGTAGGCCAAAAGTGTTTAGAAACCACTGACCACAATGAAGGCTCTTTCCCTTTTCCTTGCTAAACACACCTATGAGATGGTGGAGCAGGAAAAAATGAAGTGGGCACTTTCCTGTATTTAGAGCCTTGTTCTGAGGGGGCACTATTTCTTATTGCTGCCAAAGAACAGCATGTTCCTAAGAGAACAGCTACTTTTCCCCTCCTCTTCATTTTGTCATTACCTTAATACTTTCTGCCTACAAGGTCTTTGTGGAAATATGTCAAAGAGTCACGTACATTATTGTCTGGCAGTGAATTTTTGAATTGACACATTGTTATGATCTTTCATTACTCCTGTATCTAGGTTTCCAGTCAACATTTAATCATGAAGATCCCTTACTTTGTCTTTGCTGTTGTTGGATCCTGGCTTTTGGCCACTCCAGGTAGGTGAATCTGAAAATGATCCATAATCAACCATTGAGCTTTAACCGCTTTCATCAGTGCCAAAAGGTGTGTGCAATTTTTTTCCTTAGTTGTTATAAGTTGTATCAAATTTGTTACATTTGTATTTACAACATGATATCTGATGCGCGGGCGTGACCCACACCAAAAACTTAAGAATCATAAGAACATAAGAAGAGCCATGCTGAATCGGGCCTCAGCCCATTTTTTTTTCTCCCAGCACACAATGATATGAATTGGAAAGTTCTTCTCTAACAACAATAATGTCACTCAAAAGGTCTGTATGATATGGTGTCATAAGAACATAAGAACATAAGAAGAGCCATGCTGAATCGGGCCTCAGCCCATCTAGTCCAGCATTCTGTGTCACACAGTGGCCCACTAGTTGTACACGGGGATCTCTAGCAGAAAGGAGGGCAAAACCCTCACCTGCTCCCGACCCCCCACAACCAGTACCCGGGGAAAATCCTGCCTGGCTCCATCAACACAGAGGTGGCACTTGGATCTCCATTTCAGTAACTACTGATTCCCTTGGTATCCATGAATCGGTCTAATCCTGCCTTGAAGCTGTCCAGGCTGACAGCTGTCACAACCTCCTCTGGAAGTGAGTTCCATAACCCAATGACCCTCTGGGTGAAGAAATATTTCCCTTTATTAGTCCGAACTTTCCTACCTTGGAGCTTTAGGGAGTGCCCCCTAGTCCTAGTGTTGTGTGACAGAGAAAATATTTTTTCTTTATTCACCTTTTCTATCCCATGCATGATTTTATACACTTCGATCAAGTCACCTCTTAAACGCCGTCTTTCAAGGCTGAAAAGACCAAGGCGTTGCAACCTGATTTCATAAGGGAGCTGCTCCATCCCTTGGATCATTTTTGTCGCCCTTCTTTGTACCTTTTCCAGTTCCGTTATATCCTTCTTGAGGTGCGGTGACCAGAATTGTACACAGTACTCCAAATGTGGCCTCACCATAGATTTCTAGAGAGGCAATACAACATTTGCTGACCTATTTTCGATTCCCTTCCTGATCATGCCAAGCATAGAATTTGCTTTTTTCACTGCTGCAGCGCACTGGGTTGACATCTTCATTGAGCTGTCCACCAAAACCCCAAGATCCCTTTCCTGGTTTGTCTCAGAAAGCTTTGATCCCATCAGTTGATAAGTGTATTTGGGGTTCTTTGCCCCGATGTGCATGACTTTACACTTGTTTAGGTTAAAATGCATTTGCCACTTTGTTGCCCATTCACTCAATTTCGAGAGATCTTTCTGGAGCTCTTTACAGTCAGTTTCATTTTTAACTACCCTGAACAGTTTAGTGTCATCTGCAAACTTTGCTACCTCACAATTTACTTCTACATCCAGATCATTTATGAATAAATTAAAAAGTAACGGTCCTAAAACTGAACCTTGGGGTACGCCACTTCTCACCTCTTTCCACCCAGAGAAGTGTCCATTTATTACCACCCTTTGTTTCCTACAGTTTAGCCAGGTTCCAATCCAGGACAAGACCTGTCCCCTGATTCCATGGCTGAAGAGCTTATTTAGGAGCCTTTGGTGAGGGACTTAGTTAATACTTTTTGCATTTTATAAATCTTGGAAGCCTCCCAAAGTCAGTTCCATTTTCAGTTCAAGGAAGTAAAGCAAAGCCAAAAAGGCTGTATTCCCTCTTTAAATTAATGGCTTCTTGTCATTAGGAGAGAGAAACAGCAGAGTGAAAGCATAGTTCACTGGGAAAGAGACTGAGAAAGCACAGAATTCTTGGAAATGTAGTTTGAGAAGGTGAGGAACCCTATGGCAGAGAATTCAAAAGGCCCTGCCCTAAACTACATTTCTCAGAATTCTGCTCAGCATCGGAAAGCCCCAATGAGGCCACTGGAGAGATTTTTCCCTTCAAAACAGCAGCCAGCCAGAGTTTCAATAAATTGTTGAATCTGTAAAGACAGGTACTTCTAATAAGTAATTCTCTTTGCTGGGTTGGGAAAAAAATCCCTAAATGGAAGTTCTATTGGTTAATATATTGGTTACACTCCCCCTGAAGACGCAGGTTCGCAGCTTGGGAGTGATCCTGGACTCATCGCTGAGCCTGGAACCCCATGTCTCGGCGGTGGCCAGGGGAGCTTTCGCACAGTTAAGACTCGTGCGCCAGCTGCGCCCATACCTTGGGAAGTCTGATCTGGCTACGGTTGTCCATGCTCTGGTCACATCCTGAATAGATTACTGCAACACACTCTACGTGGGGCTGCCTTTGAAGACAGTTCGGAAACTGCCATTAGTCCAACGGGCGGCAGCCAGATTACTAATGGGAGCTACATACAGGGAGCATACCACCCCCCTGTTGTGTCAGCTCCACTGGCTGCCTGTCCAATTCCGAGCTCAAGTCAAAGTGCGGGTTTTGACCTTTAAAGCTCTATACGGTTCTGGCCCAGCTTACTTGTAGGAACGCATCAGCCGCTACGTCCCACCTCGTAACTTAAAATCATCCGGGGAGGCCCTGCTCTCGCTCCTGCCTACTTCTCAAATGCTGTTGGTGGGGATGAGAGACAAGCCCTTCTCGGTGGTGGCTCCCTGTCTGTGGAATGCACTTTCTATGGATATACGATCAACCCCACCCCTCCTGGCATTCAGAAAAAAAGTGAAATCCTGGTTATGGGACCAAGCGTTTGCACATTAGCACAATACGGCACTTTAGATTGGATTGAAATGGCAAACTGGTGGACAAGACCCAATGCTTCAATTATGGACGGAATACTGTTTTAACTGATGTGAATATATATGATGTATTTCAATGTTAATTGTATTTCAACGAATTTTAATGCCATCTGTAATTTAATGTATTTAATTTTAACTGTTTTTGAGTTTTTATTATATGTATGCTGTGTTGGATCAAATTGTTGCCGTTGTTAGGCTGCTCTGAGTCCCCCCTCGGGGGTTGAGAAGAAGCGGGGTAGAAATGGTGGAAATAAATAAATAAATAAATAAATAAATATGAGAGACATTCAGTTAGATAACTGTTGTGGCTTTTAAAAAAAAATTATACAATCAGTAGATGTATGAATGTTTCCGAAAGTTGGGGGGATGATTCTCTGTTATCTTGTAGAACAAAACAGGAGCGAAGAAGGTATCAATCAAGTCTTAGTAATAATCTCTATTAATTTAGGACTCTCAGGTCCCTGTGTAGTATTAGCAATGATACATAGCAAACATATACATCAAAGAGCATCAACACATTGCATAAGTACCATACATATATATACTAGTATTGGCAATTATGGGTAGTTGGCTCACACGCAAGTGAGCAGAGACGCCGAGTATAGGCAGAGGAAAGTTCCTACGTCATCAAAGAAGGACACAGTCCCGGACGGTGTCCCAAATTATGAAAATGTTCAAAGGAAAATCAAATATCCTGGTCTATATGACCATATAATCCATATCTGTATCTGTGTCCTTCTTTGAGTATAGGCAGAGGAAAATTCCTACGTCATCAAAGAAGGACACAGATACAGATATGGATTATATGGTCATATAGACCAGGATATTTGATTTTCCTTTGAACATTTTATAATTTGGGACAGCGTCCGGGACTGTGTCCTTCTTTGATGACGTAGGAACTTTCCTCTGCCTATACTCGGCGTCTCTGCTCACTTGCATGTGAGCCAACTGCCCGTAATGGCCAATACTAGTATATATATATATATGTATGGTACTTACCGTTGCAATGTGTTGATGCTCTTTGATGTATATGTTTGCTATGTATCGTTGCTAATACTACACAGGGACCTGAGGGTCCTAAATTATTACTAAGACTTGATTGATACCTTCTTCGCTCCTGTTTTGTTCTACTTGCTAGTGGTACAGCCAGCCTTTTCTTTCCTCTCTGTTATCTTGTGTCATTGCATAGGAGCTCCCGGTGGCGCAATGGGTTAAACCAGGGCTGTCCAACTGCCGGCCCTGCAGGTGTTTTGGCCTTCAAATCCCAGAAATCCTAACAGCTGGTAAACTGGCTAGAATTTCTGGGAGTTGAAGTCCAAAACACCTGCAGGGCCGGCAGTTGGACAGCCCTGGGTTAAACCGTTGTGCCAGCAGGATTGCTGAGTGACAGGTCAGTGGTTTGAATCTGGGGAGACTGGGTTGAGCTCCCATCTGTCAGCTCCAGCTCCCCATGTGGGAACATGAGACAAGCCTTCCACAAGAATGGTAAAACATCAAAGCATCCAGGCATCCCTTGGGCAACGTCCTTGCAGTTTTTCAAGTTGGTCCTGACATGAAAAAAAATGCATAGAAAATGCAAGGAGATAGCTCTTGTAGTGTTTATAAAAACTTTGAAAATTCCCCAAAAATCCATGGATAAGTGAAATGAGACTTGATTGTAAATGTGTTCTACCAATGTAGCAACTTTCACCAATAGCTGTAAAAATGAGGGAGAAAAGGAGCCCCCAAAGTTTCCTCAATTACTATAACAAAATAGTAATGAAATTTCGTTACTCTTGTTATACTAATGAACATTTTACTGATGATATTTTAGAAACACTTTAGAAATGAAACTCCAGTGCCCTCTAATTATGTAATAACATTTGGAACATTTTTAATTGATTGCACATGCCTAGTATACTATAAATGTATGCCTAGTATCTACACTACAAATGTATCCATACCAGTGGTTCCCAAACTTTTTTGGCCTACCCCCCCCCCTTTCCAGAAAAAAATTTACTCACCGCTCCCCTAGAAATTATTTTTTTAAATTTTAATAGCATATAAACAGAAAGATATATGTATTAATATTTCTAACTTTTTCGTAAAATATAATAAAGAAAGTTGTAAATTAGAAACATTGAAGTTTGAAATTATGAAACTATTTATTGAACTTAGAATAGAAAGGTAATACAAAAAAGTTAAAACATTCGAAATCATCTTAATGAGAAGGATGAACATGGGATGCTGCTCCCAATCTAGGAATCTATTTTCGTCAGCAGTAATCTCAAATCATCGCGATTGACTATTTTGCAATCGGTTTCTTTTTTTTGTTAATAAATTGGTTACCACACTGAATCCGTGTTCCACTAAATATGTTGAAGGACATTATTATTATTATTGTTACAAGACTCAACCAATTGGAAGGGAACCCCAAAGGTAGTATTATTATTATCTCTTGCTTGGCAAGAGGAGGAGGAGGGAGCAGGAGGAGTTAAGAAGAGAAAGAGACACACACAGAGATGGATGGTAGCCTGTCGCCTGGCTCACGCCATCGCCCCCACCGCCCCCTTACAGGGGTTCAGCGCCCCCCAAATTCTCCTGGACCTTCCAGCACCCCCATAGATCACCCCACCACCCACCAGGGGGAGGTACCGCCCACTTTGGGAACCACTGATCTATACTATAAGTCAATCCTCTGGAATCCTGGGAATTGCAGTTTTACTTTTAATTTGCTACTATTATTTATTTACTTTTATTTACTTTATTTATATTCTGCTCTTCTCAGAGGTACACATACTTAGCAGACAATCCCTGCCGTTTCCACATACACACATATAGACGAACAGAGGCAAACTCTGGCCACCAGGGGGAGCTGACGCACTCCTCATCTCTCAGTGTTCCCAGCGTCCCTTGTTGTTTCTTCCACATTCCTCAGCATTCCTGGAGTTCTTTAATGGCCTCATCATTCAGTCAAAATTTGCCTCCCCACTTAATGTGGTACCTTTATCTCCTACTGGACAGATGCAACTGTCTTTCATGCTGCAAAGGTTAACAGCAGGCTACACTTAAAGGCCGAGCACCCACCTTGACCCGGGCAGGCCTCGAACTCATGACCTACTGGTCAGAGAGATCTTATGCAGCTGACACTTAGCCAGCTGCTCCACATTCCCAGTTCTCATGGTTTATTTCAGGGATCAGTAGTAAAGCATTCAAAGAAATTTATGAAACTATTGATACATAATTCCATAGGATTCAGCCATGGCATCTATAAGACATCCATGACAGTACAGAGTAGATTCAGCCTTTGCAAAATGTATGAATAACTACCTTTTGATTCTTTCTAAATGTCTTAGCAGTTATGCAAAAGAGAGCAAGACTTCCATATTCATTTCAATTTAAACTGCAGATATTTTCTTTCCCACAGGGCTTGCTGCAGATGTGGAAACCGAAGCTGAATGTAAGGAAGCAAATAGTTTCTGCCGAGAATTCTACTGTATAACTGGCACCACAGAAATTGGCAAATGTGGAAACACAGTTTGCTGCAAAAGGTGAGGTGGAATTTCCAAAATCTTACACTCCATCGTCCACCAAAACAAGTGAAACAAGCAGGCGAAAGACCCATTGGCATTTCTTCTCATAGAAATCTTTCAGATCTATGTTGAAGTAGGAATTTTGCATTTCTAGAAATGAAGGGGACATTTTTCCAATGTAAGGTGGATATACTGCACCCAGTACTGGTTTATGAACTCCCCACTTGCTACAGATATGCTGTGAAGTTTAACGGGAAAGCTTTCATCAGTTTCAGTTTGCTTGGGATCAGGGGCGGTCTTAGCAATTACGCGGCCTATGCAACCGCGTAGAGCGCCATCTTGGGCGCGGCGGGGTGGGGCGCCATCGTGGGCCGCTGCCGCGTCGCCGTCCGTGCTGCTGCTGCGCCGCCCTCTGTGCGCATGCGCTGTCCCTACAGAGCTCTCTTGAGTTCCGTAGGCACAGCGCATGTGCGCGGAGGGCGACGCGCGCGTGCGCTGTCCCTACAGAGCTCAAGAGGGCCCCCTCGCTTGCTTTTGGTTTCATTGCGGCAACACTCCCTTTCCTCGCTGGCTGAGGCTGCAAAAGAGACTCCAGCGGAAGCTACGGCGGCGCGGGCGGCACCCATCCCTGCTGCTGCTTGCAGGAGCTTCTGGGCTTTGGAAACGGAAAGGGGGAAAGATAGAGAGGGAGAGAGGAAAAGAAGGAAGAAGAGCAAGTAGAAAGGAAAGGCAGGCAAAAGGTGCCGAAGGAAGGAAGGAAGAAGGAAGGCCCCTCCTTCTCCCTTCCCAGGCCTCGCGCCTTCTTTCACTTTTATTTCTTTTTCTCCTTCCTTCCTTCAGCACCTTTTGCCTGCCTTTCCTTTCCTTTCTATTTGCTCTTCTTCCTTCCTTCCTTCCTTCTTTCCCTCCCTCCCTCTCTTTCTTTCCCCCTTTCCGTTTCCTTTCTTCTCCCTTGCCAAAAGGAAAGAAGGAAGGAATGAATGGAAGAGAGAAGGGGGGAGGAGTTCAGTGAGGGAGAGGGGGCATGGCTAGAGCAGGAGCAGGGACGAGGCTGGAGTGGGGCTGGAGCGCACGGGGGGGGGGGTCGCTTCTCTTCCCTTTCCGGCTTCCTCAATTTACTTCGCCCTCCTCGTCTTCCACCTTCTTGGCTTCCAAGCCTCGCTCTCCCCCCCCCCTTCTCTTCTGCCTCTGGGCATATTGACGATTCGTGCCAAGTTTGAACTACAACTGGAAGTTGGTGAACTACAACTCCCAAACTCAAGGTAAATGCCCACCAAACCCTTTCAGTACTTGGGAGTTCAGTGTGCCAAGTTTGGTTCAATTCCTTTGTTCCTGGATTTCAAGATGCTCTTTGATTGTGGGTTAACTATAAATTCCAGCAACTACAATTCCCAATTGTCAAGCTCTATTTTCCCCAAACTCCACCAGTGTTCTCATTTGGGCATATTCAGTATTTGTGCCAAGTTTGGTCCTGACCCAACATTGCCTGAGTCCACAGTGCTCTCTGGATGTTGGTGAACTACAACTCCCAATTGTCAAAGCTCTATTTTCCCCAAGCTCCACCAGTGTTCTCATTTGGGCATATTCAGTATTTGTGCCAAGTTTGGTCTTGATCCAACATTGCTTGAGTCCACAGTGCTCTCTGGATGTTGGTGAACTACAACTCCCAAACTCAAGGGCAATGCCCACTAAACCCTTCTAGTGTTTTCTATTGGTCATGGAGTCCTGTGTGCCACGTTTGGTTTAGTTCCATCATTGGTGGAGTTGAGAATGCTCTTTGATTGAGGGGAATTATAACTCCCAGCAACTACATCTCCCAAATGACACAATCAATTTTTTGAGTGATAGTCACTCCTTGGGTTAGTAGGTGTCTTGTGGCAGCAATTTGTCCAGTGGTTTTGAGTTATGTTAATCTCACAAATGAACATTACATTTATATAATGTATACATTGTTCTCAAGAGTATGGAGAACAAGCCCTATGAGGAGCGGCTTAAAGAGCTGGGCTTAAAGAGCTGGCCATGAAGAAGAGAAGGCTGAGAGGAGACATGATGAGGGCCATGGATAAATATGTGAGGGAAAGTCATAGGGAGAAGGGAGCAGGCTTGTTTTCTGCTGCCCTGGAGTAGACACAATGGAACCATGGCTTCAAACTACAAGAAATGAGATTCCACCTGAACATTAGGAAGAACTTCCTGACTGTGAGAGTTGTTCAGCAGTGGAACTCTCTGCCCTGGAGTGTGGTGGAGGTTCCTTCTTTGGGGGCTTTTAAACAGAGGCTGGAGGGCCATTTGTCAGGGGTGCTTCGCATCTCCACCTCTGACATTCAACCTGACTTTGATGCACTTGTTAAAGACCAACTGAGACTTGATTTCTCTCACTGAATAAGAAAAAAATATCTGAATAATATCACCAAATGAGGGGATTAAATCCAAAATGTAGGCCATGTTTTTTATTCTTTTCAGGAATAAATGAAGCTCAAAATGTGCTTTAAGCAAATGTGACGGCCCTCCATAATATTTTTTGGCTCTCTTGTGGCCCCTTGGAAAAAATAATTGCCCACCCCTGCCCTATAGCATACATAATATGCAATATTATAGAATAGTATTTAATAATATAGAATAAAATGTAATATATAATAAAATATTTATAATATAATATACATTTTAATATTATATATTATTTGCAATATTATTTAATGCCTGTTTAATATTAGTGTTGAGTGTATAATGTAATAGATATATATTTTAAATTAATATTGCTTTGAAATCTGCGAAACAGAGGGGGGGCGCCAAAATAATTGGGGGGGGGCCAAAATAATGTTCGCTTACCATTTAAAATGACCTTAGACCGCCCCTGCTTGGGATGCATCTCCACTACAAATATATATCAGTTTAATTCAACTGGTGAGGAACTTCTCTATCAGCGCCTGTTTACTAAAAAATACCCAACACCTTAACTGTCCGAAAATGCAAGGATTTCATAATATAGATCCATGGCAGTTAAGGTGATATCAAACTGAATTAACTTTGTAGTAGACATGCCACCTCATCACATGGCAAAGTTCTCCATCCTATTTATTTATTTATGTATTTATTTATTTATGTATTTATTTATTTATTTACTTTGTTTTATATCCCACCCTCTCTCACTCATTCAGGGACTCAGAGCAGCTCACATATGGCAGCCATTTAATGCCATTCAACACAATCCACATCACACACACACACACACACACAATCAGGCATGTAGCCAGGGGGGGCTAAGGGGGCTTCAGCCCCGAAATTCTCAGGGTAGTCCACGAAAAGGCCTTAGTGGTACATTATTTAAACTGTTATGTTTATTCATATCATGATCTGATCACCATGCTCATTATATCCCACATTAATGGGGTTATTGGGATAACAATACAAGAGGTTTGCGAGGGTAGACCCGCTTCAACGCAGTCTCAGCCCCCCGAACCAAACTCAGCCCCCCGAATCAAAATCCTGGCTACGGCCCTGCACACAATCTAAAAATAATAATACAGAATAAGACAATTGTTAAAAAACCACCACTTTCCCATTGCCACATTCCATATCCATTGCACTTGACCCAACTTAACCATTGTGTTCCCCAAAGGCTTCCTTCCAAAGGAAAGTTTTTATTTGATTCCTTAAATATAATAGGGAAGGAGCCATTCTAAAATCTTTCAGTAGGGAGTTCCAGAGTTGAGGGGCCACCATCAAGAAGGCCCTCTCACTTACCCAAAAGCTGCACCTGAGATGGGGTGGGACTGAGAGTAGGGCCCCTCCAGCTGATTGTAGGGCTCAGGGAGGCTCATATCAGGAGATGCGGTCAGATAGATAGGTTGGGCCTGAGCTGTTCAGGGTTTTAAAGGTTAAATTGTGTGCCGAATTGTGTGCCGAAGCACAGTCGTGGTAGCTGGTGGGGTTGTTTGCTCCTATCCTACAAGTTTCACCCCAGTTCAGGGATGGAGCCCACCAAATCCCATCAGATGGCATTGATCAACTTCTGCCTGTGCTCCATCGCTGAATTGGGGTGAAACGGTCAAAAGAGGAAGCAGGAAGAACACGGGAGACTTCCTATGTTCTTATTGAGAAGAACGGGGGAAGCTGGGTGGCAATATTTGCCCCCCGTGTGATAGGTTGCCCCACTGCCTGCTGGATAGGCCCCACTATCACCCACAATTTCAACCACCCTTGGGGGTGAGAAGGGTGGGATACAAATATGTGAAATAAGTAAATAATATAAATCTCTTTTGGTTGCCAGTCACTTAAATATACAGATTTTGTCTGAGCTTTCCCCTAATAATAATGGAAGCACATTTGCTTGTGATCGGCCGGTCTGTGCCCTTCTACAGAGGTGAGAAGATCGGGATATAAAAGTTTTAAATAATAAATAATCTTTGAGCAGAAGAAGGCATGGGTGTTTTTTTAGAAGGGCAAATGCTAAAGGAGGTCACCATATTAATTCAGGAAGATGAAATTTGGAAAGTTATTTGCATGCAAAACAAACAAAAATTCCTTGTCATATATATGATCTCATAAGCCTCCACAGACCCTTAAGTGGTATCTTAAATATTATACAAAAGGGGGAGTTGCTGCAACAGCAACACAAACAGCGAGTAGATTTCAAATATAAACTATAATATCAACAGTGAATACAATAATAATACATTCAATAATAGTATCAAGTAGAGGTAACGAACACGCCCATGGTAGGCTCCTACCCTTGTTGCGGGATAAACATCAACAATAATCCGAACAAGTCAGTGTCCATCCGCTAAGGCAGGGGTGCTCACACCTTTTTAGCATGCGAACTACTCTTAAAGCAACCAAGTCCAAAAGATCTACCTGCCCCCGCCGCTGTGCGCTCCTGCGCGCTCTTGCCTCCACGTGCTCTTGCCACCGCACATGCTCCTGCTTCTGTTTTCTGCCCATGCAGCGCGCTCCTGGTGCTGGCATTTGCTCTCGCGGTGCTTCTTTCGCTTGCGGGGCATTGCAGGAAGAAGGAAGCACGAGGCGGGGCCTCTGGAGGGAGCGCCCTGCCTGTCTTGCTGGCAACGGAGGCTGCACAGCTGCTTCTGGACGAGAGAGAGGCAGGGCACTCCCTCTGGAGGCCCTGCCTCGCGCTTCCTTCTTCCTGCAATGCCCCGCAGGCGAAAAGAAGCACCGCGAGAGCGGAAGCCAGCACCAGGAGCGTGCGCGTGCGCAGGGTGTGTGCGCGAATGGCAGGAGCGCCCCATCCGGCTGGTGACGCCTGAAGATCACCTGGAAGAGGGCCGAAGATCTACCGTGTTTCCCAAAGTATGACACCCCGATTGTAAGACGATCGGGTGTCAGGGGTCGGCTAATGTAAGCCGTACCCGAATGTAAGCCGTACCTGGCCGCCGCCGCCGCCGCAACCAGCCCATCGGCGCACCTTTCTGCTAGGCCTCTCCAAGGAAGGGAGGGGGAAGAGTCCCAGAGGCGTGGCTAAGCGGCGCTGCGTCAGAGTGACGCGCCGCCGCTTAGCCACGCCTCTGGGACTCTTCCTCTTCCCTCCCTTGGAGAATGGGAGGAAGAGGAAGAGTCCCAGAGCCGTTGCTGCGGCGCGTCAGAGTGACGCGTCGCCGCTTAGCCACGCCTCTGGACTCTTCCTCTCTTTCCCTTGGAGAATGGGAGGGAAGAGGAAGAGTCCCAGAGCCGCTGCTGCGGCGCGCCGTCAGAGTGACGCGTCACCGCTAGTCACGCCTCTGGGACTCTTCCTTCTTTCCCTTGGAGAATGGGAGGAAGAGGAAGAGTCCCAGAGCCGTTGCTAAGCGGCGCTGCGTCAGAGTGACGCGTCGCCGCGTAGCCACGCCTCTGGGACTCTTCCACTTCTTTCCCGTGGAGAATGGGGGGGAAGAGGAAGAGTCCCAGAGGCGTGGCTAAGCGGTGACGCGTCACTCTGACGCAGCGCCGCAGCAACGGCTCTGGGACTCTTCCTCTCCCTCCCTTGGAGAATGGGAGGGAAGAGGAAGAGTCCCAGAGCCGTTGCTAGCGGCGCTGCGCCAGAGTGATGCGTCGCCGCTAGCCACGCCTCTGGGACTCTTCCTCTTCTTTCCCTTGGAGAATGGGAGGGAAGAGGAAGAGTCCCAGAGGCGTGGCTGGCGGCGCTGCGTCAGAGTGACGCGCCGCCGCTAGCCACGCCTCTGGGACTCTTTCTCTTCCTCCCCTTGAGGAAGAGTCCCAGAGGCGTGGCTAAGCGGCGCTGCGTCAGAGTGACGCGTCGCCGCCAGCCACGCCTCTGGGACTCTTCCCCCTCCCTCCCTTGGAGAGGCCTAGCAGAAAGGTGCACCGCGGAGGTGTGCCACGGCCGGTTGCGGCGGCGGCGGCGTGACGGCGGCGGCGTGGCGACGGGGTATGTCTTTGTTTATATAAGACGTACCCCGAAAGTAAGACGTAGGGGGACTTTTCGGGGGGAAAAGAAAGTAAGACGCTGTCTTACTTTCGGGGAAACACGGTACTAGTAGCTCCCGAGCTACCTAATGAGCACCCCTGCGCTAAGGCAAATGTTCAAAGTATAAATTCCTGTTACAAAGAATCAACCTACTTTGAATTCTTTGTAACAGGAACTTATACTTTGAACATTTGCCTTAGCGGATGGACACTGACTTGTTCGGATTATTGTTGATGTTTATCCCGCAACAAGGGTAGGAGCCTACCATGGGCGTGTTCGTTACCTCTACTTGATACTATTAGTGAATGTATTATTATTGTATTCACTGTTGATATTATAGTTTATATTTGAAATCTACACGTTTGTGTATCTTAAATATTGCCATGGGTGGATGGCCATCTGTCGGGGGTGCTTTGAATCTGGTTTCCCTGCTTCTTGGCAGGGAGTTGGACTGGATGGCCCACGAGGTCTCTTCCAACTCTATGATTCTATGAAATAGTATTAAGGCACTTTAAATAAAACTGATTTGGCCTAAACACACCAGTTCATGCATCTGAATATTATAATCCATGAAAATATTTGCCAAACAAATCATATACATTTTGAAGATGCAACAGATTAACACATTTATCCCCTGCAAACTATTATTACTTATTATTACAGCATGACATGAATTCCTACAACCTATAGTTACTATTTCACTATGGCCTAAATCTAATTGTTACTCTTAATTACAATAGATTCACAATGAAATCAAATGGATTTACCTATGTGTTTACTGATCATTCAACAATTGATTTGATAGGTCTATTCTCCCCAGGTCGACTCAACATGATTTTGGCCTATGTTGACACTATCTACCTTTTAATGATAGGGCAAGAAGTAGACAACATGCCCATCTGTTATTCAGGAATCAACCAACAAATTCATAAGTAATTTTCTGTCTGGAAAAAATACTGAAAATCTTTTTTTTCTTTGTGCAGCAACATTTCTCTTGAAATCTAAACAGTTGGAAGAATTCCCCATCCTGCAAAAGGGAACACCTTGATTGGTCTCTAAAGAACTTCAACATCTCACATCATCTTCAGAAGATTAGCTCTTCCTCTGGAAAAAATGCCCATTATGTCTGAATAAAGTCAGAATGGTTTGCCAAACTATTTGTATGTGCTGCCATGGATGCAGTTATGAAAAATATGATTTATCTCTTTCTCACTGCTTTTAGTCCTATCACCTAGAGTCTGCCCATCTGCCTCCAATTTGCTATAAAGGATAGTATCCTACATTTCCCATACAAATTATGTGCAATGAAACATTTACGTTTATTCCTGTGCAACGTTGGCTGGTGATCTACCAAATAAATAAATAAAATTGCATTCTTCATTGGAAAGAACATTGAAAACTTATTAAATAAATACAATATGACTGCAGCACCTGTGGGCCCCATATCATCCATGGTTTCATCTACCCGCATCCAACAAAATATCTCATCTATAGACGATTTCTTGATCCTTCAGGCAACTATAGGGCATTTTTCTGCTAATGTTCACTAAAAGATTAATTTGATACAAAAATTAAAAAGCATTCAATAAATAGAGTATTTATTTATTTATTTCATTTGTATCCCGTCCTATCTCGACCTCCGCAGAGGGACTCAGGGCAGCTAACAACCGGCACAGCATGGTGCCCACAACCAAAAGCATAAATATACAATTTAAATAAAAACAATATAAAAACAGTATTAAAATGTTGCACCTCAGAACTCGGACAGCCCCCCCCCCCCCAGATCACACACACACAGGCAGATGCAATAAATGTACTTTTATTTTGAATAAAGAATAGTCCAAAGAGTAAAAATAGAACAATCAAAAATAGTCCAATAAAGTTCGGTAGCTGCAACCCCAAGTGGCTCTAGTCCCAAGAAAAGCAAAGTTCCAAAACAAGGCAGACCACTCCGGCGGTCAAACGTGGTACTTGAGGCAAACCGCAACGGCGGCCAACATGAGCTTGAGTCCGAACTGCTCCGGCGGTCGGCTTGAACTTGGAAACTTGACTGTGAGACTTGATCAAGCTGAACGTGGCTTCAGGTCTGATTACTAGAAGCCCGGGAGCAAAGACTAATAAGGAAGCTAGTCTCGAGGTGCCCATCTCACCCCCTTCCTTAGATTCCACGATTTCCTAGAATCTATGATGCTTCCCCTTCTATCAAACACCGGCTCGTTAGCAGGCCCAGCTGCCTCACTATCAGAGTGAGAAGCAGGAAACTCCCTTTCTCCGGAATGCATATTCACAAAGGGAGTCAAAACTCTCTCGTGGGAACCAAGGCCGCCTGGTCTCTCATAGTCTGATGCGGAATCCTCTTCCATGGAATCCTCAGTAAACTCATCTGCAGTCCTATATCCCTCCAGCCATTCATCAGCCCATTGCAAACTCTCATTTGGAGACCCATACCCACCTGGCCATTCATCATCTTCAAATTGCCCCTGATCAGCTGGGATCTGACCCTGATCTGCTGGGACCCCCGGTGCCTGACTCTGACCACTGGGCTGACCAGGCTGGAACACCACAAAAAAACATTCAAACAGTCACCAATTAAAGCAATCATCCTAAAAGCAGTCTGTCAAGTCCATTAAAGCCGTCGCTTTGCCAGCAGGTCAGCCTAATCTGTAAAGCCCTGATCCCATAGCCAGGATTTCACTTGTTTCTGAAAGGTCAGGAAGGATGGAGTAGATCTAATTTCACTTGGGAGGGAGTTCCACAGCTGAGGGGCCACCACAGAAAAGGCCCTGTCCCTTGTCCCCACCAAATGCAATTGCGATGATGGGGGGACAATGAGCAGGGCCACCCTGGATGATCTTAGGGTCCTAGGTGGATCGTAGTGGGAGATATGTTTGGACAAGTAAACTGGGCCAGAACCATTCAGGGCTTTATAGGCCAAAGCCAGCACTTTGACTTGTGCTTGGAAGTTAATAGGCAGCCATTGGAGCTGGCATAGCAAGGGTGTTGTGCGCTCCCTGTACCCTGCTCCGGTGAGCAAACAGGCTGTTGAGCATTGGACTAGTTGGAGCTTCTGGGCTCCAGTACAGCTCCGGAACCAATGGGACCAGTATCTGCAATTTCACCTATCTGTATCCAACAAGATATACCCTGGCCATCTGTCGGGGATGCTTTGAATGTGATTTTCCTGCTTCTTGGAAGGGGGTTTCACTGGATAGCCCACAATGTCTCTTCCAACTCTATGATTCTATGATATATTCTCAAGGAATTGTCTAAGGTGGCCAAGGTTATTGTTCTGCAAGAAGTTTCCAAACAATTGCCCTGGATGACCACGTAAATTCCTAGAAATGATACCTAGGATTTTTCCAGGGTGATTCTATGATGTGCCAGAATTTATTTATTTATTTAAAACATTTATATTCTGCCCTTCTCACTCCGAAGAGGACCCAGGGCAGGGCACAGCATATATACAGCAAACATTCAATGCCAGAAACATAAACTATAACCATACATAAGCACTAAAAACAGTTATCCCACATTAAATCAACTTTTTAAAAGCCGTCTCAAATCTTAACATGCAGGAAAAGAGATTCCAGCAAAATACAATATTAGAAAGAAATTCTTGAGTTAAGAGGTGTTGAACAGTGGAAGGCACTACTGCCTCAGACTGTAATGGAGACTCCTTATCTGGAAGTTTTTAAACAGCGTCTAGATGGTGATCTGTTGAGAGGGCTTGGATTCTGTATTCCTGCATGGAACGAGGTTGGTCCCAATACTCCTCGTGGTCTCTTCCAACTCTATGATTCCATATATTTTAATATGTGCAATGGCATGACTGAGATATTCTTGAATAGTCCCAACTAGAGTAGACCCACTGAATCAATTTTTGGGTGATGAATCAGCATATAAGTAAATCCAGTGGATTCAATGGCTGTACTCTAACTTAGATCAACAATAGGATCTAAAAACCTATGTGAACTGGTTTCACTTGTGGAACTCTGCTTAAGCAAACATGAACTGAATATGTCCATCACCAAATGAGAAAAAAGTACAGCAATCTGTACTTGCTGTTAGACGTGCATGATAACCAGATGATTTCAGCTTTTTATTTTCTGTCAAAAGCATTGCATAAACAGATAAGTCCAAAACTGATAAAATAAAGGGATCACAAGCTGCTAGATAGTTTTCGATCAAAAACGGGCAACAGCAACTGCATTGTCTGTAGCTTTAAACAGTTATTTCTCTGTGCACGAGGCAGGGCATTGTGGGCAAGCATACAGATGCTGAGTTGTTTGTCCTGCTCCACAATCACGCAAGGGGGAGGATTCTTCGAGGTGTTGACTTTTTGCCAAGTTGTCTTTTTTTAAAAAAATCAATTTATATTGAGATTTTATAATATAATATAGTAAAGACAGCAAAAAGAAAAGAAAAGACACACCCTTAAACATTCCAAAAAGAGAAAATGGGGGTGGGGGGAGGGAGAAAGATTTTTTTAAAAACCTATCCCTTCCCCCGGACTTTCCAAGAGTATTTGAAGAGATTTTCTTCGTCCCATCTTCAAGTTTACAAGGTTAGTTACATCATAATTTTCTTTAATGCCTTAGGCTTTGGAGATGTCCATTATCTTTTCTTTTCTGAGTAGATTTCTGAAATCTGACCAATCACTTTTCTTGCATGTTTCTTTTATCTCTTGTGACAGTTCGTCCATCTGAATTATATCAAACGTCTTTATGATCCACTTGTTTATACTTGGTATTTTACTTTGTCTCCATACTTTTGCTAGTACTATCCTAGCTGCTGTACCAATTAGAGTTAAGACTTTATCTTCATTTCTATATAATTTCAAAACTGGTATATTTAAGAGGTAGATTTCTGGTAGTAAAGGAAAATTGATTTTAATATTTTCTGTGTATATGTATGAATTTGCTAAATTGTTCTTCAGGTGGTATTATACACCTGAGAAGCTGGCTAAGTTTAAGACAAAGGACTCCTCAGAGGTGTCTTTGCCAGTTTCTCCCTCTAAAACAGAGTCGGAAACAATGAACCTTTTTTTCTGACTCAGAGAGCCATGAAAAGACAAAACTATGTTTTGAAATTTATTTCAGTGAGAGACATATAATATATTTTATTATTTTGTCCAGATTTGTTTCTGGGGTTTCCTTACTCTTTCATTCTGTTAACTTTTTAGACGCCTAGTTTTTGTTGAACACTTCACTCCTGCCCACAAGGCAAGATAGCACTGGAACAATAACAACACAACACAGGGATCTAAACTGAACTCCAAAAAATGGAGTGTGAGAAGAAACCTATACAAAGGCTACAGAATCACATCAGGCTAAATAAATATGTATACACGAAATTGTATGAAAATTATATTTCTATCAATATATTATAAGCATCTCAAAACATCCACATTAACGGCTGCATATCATTCAATTCATTACACCAATATCATTGAACCTATACATATAAAGCTGATCTGCATAAAATATTACTAATATATATTCTCACTTGGCAACAGCCATATATCACATCATCCAATATACTTAGGTGCTACTCCATATACAAACCATAACAAAAGCGTCAGGAGAGAAGGCCCATTGAAGAAATGCCGAATGTAAATCCAGGTCACTCTGCTGGCAAAAAAGGAAAGGGTGCCTTAAAGCAGTGTTTCCCAACCAGTGTGCCGGGGCACACTAGTGTGCCGTGAGCAATCATCAGGTGTGCCGTGGGAAATTGGAACCTCGGGGGGGGGGGGGGAAGTCTAGTGTGTTGAAGTATAAAAACCCTAAGAAACCTACCTCGATAAAGGCACAACATTACAAACACCCCCCCTCCCCACCCATCGTCTACTTGGTCTCTCCCTCTCCATGCATTGGGAAGGCCCACCTCCCTTTCCCCAAGTAGAGACCTCCTCTTGCCTCCTGGGGGTTCTGTGTGGGACGTTTGGCCCAGTTCTATCATTGGTGGGGTTCAGAATGCTCTTTGATTGTAGGGGACTTAAAATTTCCGCAACTACAACTCCCAAATGTCAAGGTCTATTTTCCCCTGAACTCCATCTGTGTTCATATTTGGGCATATTGAGTATTCATGCCAAGTTTGGTCCTGATCCAACATTGTTTGAGTCCACAGTGCTCTCTGAATATAGGTGAACTACAACTCCAAAACGCAAGGTCAATGCCCACCAAACTCTTATAGCATTTTCTCTTGTTTATGGGAGTTATGTGTGGGAAGTTTGTGTCTTTCTGCCATTCCTGCCAGGATATCTATGTTGTGTTCATCGAAACAGGCCCAGGTTTCACACTGAGTGTATAAATACATTTAAAACATATTAACTATATGTATTACTGAGTTAGAGTGTCATTTTGTGTCATTTTGGTTGGTGGTGTGCCCCAGGATTTTGCAAATGTAAAAAGTGTGCTGCGGCTCAAAAAAGGTTGGGAAACACTGCCTTAAAGGGCTACACACGAAGGCAAGTGCTTGCGGTTAGCTGCAATAGGTAGGAGCTTGAATAGCAATATATGAACCAGCTAAATAGGTATATAAACCAGCGATAGGTAGGAGCTTGAACAGCAATATATGAACTGTATTGTTTGAAACAATGCAGTTCATATATTGCTGTTCAAGCTCCTACCTATCACAGCTAACCGCAAGCACTTGACAAATGCTTTCGAGATGAGAGGGGGAAGGAGGACGCAGGGTGCATGCGCACATGGCTCCTTTGGCTTGGAATTCTAGATGAAGAAAAGAGGAACTGCGCAGGCGCAAGCGAGGGAATGCCAAACGCTTGCGAGCCAGATGCAATCATCAAGAGAGCCACACCTGGCTCGCGAGCCATAGGTTCCCGAGCCCTGCTCTAAAACATAACCCACAGCACGTAGTATTCATTGGCAGTCCCCCATCTATGTACTGCCCCTGATTAGCTTCCATGATCACACAGGATCTGGTGATCACTTATTGTTATTCTCCCTATAATCCATTAATTCCACTGCTCCGTTTTTGTCATACGGTTCTTCCATGGAATAAAATATAACCAGGGTTAATTTAACACCTCCTGTAGTTTTTCCTCCTCTGCTACAACTGTAGAGTAGCTTCTCAACTGAGGTCTAGAATATCATCGCTCACATGGTCTTTGGAGTGTCCTTCATTGTCATTTGAGCCATCCCCTTTCTATTCTATCTGTCAAAACTCCTCCATAAATTAGGTTTTTTTATTTAATAGATTTTTATTGAGTTTTTTTACAGTAGATAAATAAAATAAAGAAACCTTGAAAGATATCAAGAGTGAAATAAATTAGATAGAATTAAGGAAAAGATGAAGGAGGAGAAAGAAAGAGGGTGACATAGGAAAAGAGAGAGAAAAGAAAAAGTAGACGTGAAAGTCAAGTTGAGATTTGAAGATTAAAAGGGTGCTAAAGAAGAGGTTACTGTCCAGAAAATAGTGATAGAAAGTCCCACTGGTCTTGGGGCTTCTAATGAAGATCTTCCAGTCCAGTCCACGGAGTTTGTAATCCTTGTAAAATCCGATCTTCCGTTGTGTCCTCCTTCCAACGCTACATATTTCTCTACTCCCATTTCGGGGTCCCTTGGAGAGTTTTACCTTAGCTTTGCCTCTTTTAAGTATGTTATTACCTGTTTCCAGTCAGTTTTATTCACTTCTTTTTGGTCATTTACCAAGTCTTTTAGTATATCTAGTTCCCCTAGGTCTCTTATTTTCAGCAGCCAGTCTTCTATCTTCGGGGGTTCGCTACTTTTCCAATTTTTTGCAATGACCAGTCTAGCGGCCGCGGAGATATAGAAAAAAGTTTTTCTTTGTTTTTGTCCATACCATCTTCCATGATATTGAGCAGGTAGTGTTCAGGTTTGAATTGTAGATTTTGGTTCAACATTTTCACTGTATGGTCATGAGTGTTTTTCCAGAAGCGTTTTATTTTTTGGCAGTCCCACCAACAGTGCATAAAAGTTCCCTTATGAGTTTGACATCTCCAACATTTATTATTCACATGTTTGTACATCTTGGCAAGCTTGTCCGGTGTTAGATGCCAATGGAAGAACATCTTGTACCAGATTTCCGTTACTGCCGTAAATCCTGCGTACCTGATCTTCCTCTTCCAGATGTCCTCCCATTCTTTTAATCGGATTGTGCGTCCTAGATCTTTAGCCCAGTTTATCATGTTTTCTTTTACCAGCTCTTGTTCGGCTTCCCACTCCAGTAATTGATTGTAAATGAGTTTTATATGTTTCCTGTTTGAATTCATGATTTTCTCCCATATTGTGTCTTGATCCATAAAGCCTAGTTTTTTATCCATTGTGAAGTCTTCCTTTATCTGAAAATACTGGAGCCAGGAGATATCTTTATCCTTTTCTCTCAGTTCTTCTAGTGATTTTAACCTCCAGGAGTTATTCTCTTTTTGTACAAGATCTTTGTATGTGTACCATCTTTCCGGTGGAATCTCCTTCTTGTGATTTGCCTCCGTTGGCGAAATCCATAGAGGGGTTTTGGTGTAGAGCCTATCTTTGTACCTCTTCCAGACCTTTAATAAAGCCGCCCTGATGTGATGGTTGGTAAAAAAAAAAAAATCAATCTTGGCTTTATCCCGCCACAAATATGCATGCCATCCTCTTCTAATATCATGGCCTTCTATATTGAGCATCTTTTTGTTTTGAAGGTTGGTCCACTCTCTTATCCAACACAAGGCTGCCGCCTCATAGTATATCTTCAGGTTGGGTAGTGATAGGCCTCCCCTTTCCTTCCTGTCTGTGAGTGTTTTGTACTTAACTCTTGGCTTCTTTCCTTCCCAGATATATTTTAATATATCTTTTTTCCAAGAATTAAAGAGATGGTTCGTCCTAATAATTGGAATGTTCTGAAACAGAAATAACATCTTCGGTAGGACATTCATTTTTATGGAGGCGATTCTGCCCGTTAACGTTAGCTTGAGACATTGCCAATCCTTCATCTTCTTTTTAATGTCGCACCAGGTCTGCTCGTAGTTGTTTTTGAGCAATTGGTTGTTCTTGGCAGTGACCTGTATTCCCAGATATTGTACTTTGTTTACTACTGCACATTTAGATAGGTCTTGGAGTTTCTCACACCTCTCTTTCTTGATGTTTTTTGTTATGATTTTAGTCTTTGTGTAGTTAATTTTCAATCCCGCCACTTCTCAAAATTGTTTTATCTTTTCCAACCAGTGATGTAATGTTTTTAGTGGGTCTTCGATAATGCACAGGACGTTATCAGCGAAATAAATTAGGTTTTTGACCTGTTTCAAGTCAGTGAAAGAGGGCACTGGTTGTACAGCAGAATCCAGGAAGGCATCATAGGGCTTATCTACACTAGCCATAAAACCTAGACTCACCCCAAACGGAAGGCTGGATGTTTTCATGATGCACAGCTGATCATTCCAGACTTTTTTTTGTTTGTTTGTTCTAAATCCTTTTTGCTCAACTTTAGTCAAAGTCAAGGGATACTGCAGAGTTTTCTGAAAACTCTGGAGTGTCTGGTGGTGTCAGGTCAGTAAGTACAGCTCGATTTCCCAACCAGGAGCACTGCAGGTAAACAGGATGGTTCATGGTCATGTTGCCACTGTCCCCAACTCCTAGACAGCAAAGGAGTTCTGCCTTAGTTCCTAGTTGTCACACGACCTTCTGCTAGTGTCAGAATGGGAAATCTGCATGACCAAGGAGAAAGGAGAGGTGATTGCCCCTAACTTTATCCTGGTTACATTGGTACCGAGTTTGGATATCAGAAGAAGTGCCTACAAGATCACAGAGAACACCATGGATAGTTAAGATAGGCAGTAGAGACAACACAAATAAGGTGAGATGTTCACTGTGCCAGTGGAGTGGATGCACTCCCCAGTCATCTGAACAATGTGCCCCATTCTATACGAACATGTCAGATCCACGGTTTATTTATTTATTTATTTATTTGTCATATTTCTATACCGCCCCTCTCAGCCCGAAGGCGACTCGGGGCAGTTTACACAAGGCAGTCTCTGCCCTTCAATCAAAAATATGAGTAACAAACCAAACAATGACCATATAACACAACAATTAGCCATTAAAACACACAATTACAGTCTCAGCGTCATGTTGAAATCACTTTCCATCACATTGTCATCATTTCATATATCTAATTAAACCATTATATTTCATCAGCAAATGCCTGCTCAAACAGCCAGGTCTTGACTTTCTTGTGAAATGTCAGGAGGGAGGGGGCCAATCTGATGTCTCTAGGGAGGGCGTTCCAAAGCCGAGGAGCCACCACTGAAAAGGCCCTGTCTCTCGTCCCCGCCAATCGCGCCTGCGAAGAAGGCGGGACCAAGAGCAGAGCCTCTCCGGATGATCTTAAACATCTCGATGGTTCATAGGGAGAGATGCGTTCAGACAGGTAAGTTGGACCAGAACTGTTTAGGGCTTTAAAGGCTAAAGCCAGCACTTTGAATTGTGCCCGGTAGCAAACTGGCAGCCAGTGGAGCTGGCACAACAGGGGAGTTGTACGCTCTCTGAGCATAGTTATAGGAGTAGTAGATGAGCCTCTTATGGTGTCATCCATGTAATAGGAACTCCAAAAGTGTTGTGCAGTTTCTTCATCCTCCAAGGCAGATTGACCTTCGACTAGATCAACTTAAACCAAGTCAGGTTGTCATAAACTCTGTAAGTTGGTTAGTCAACATTTCACTATGAAAGCCTTGTAACAAACGTTTCCTGGAAATATAAAAAATACGCACTGTCCAATTTTTAAGTGATTTGAGACATGTTCACAGAATTGATTTGAATGCATTCATGAGTCCAGTTCATTGTATATTTAGAAGTAGATCTTAATGGGAAGCCAGAAATGAAATTAAGATAGGAACAGTACCCCCAATCAATAAAAATAGTTTCAACCTAGTGAGTACTGAATGCATCCTTTGATCAATGTAGTGATGCCTCCTCTTCCAGCACACTGTGCCTTCTGAAGAAATCATGACATGCACCAAGAATGTTTGCCAACTCATCCCTTTCATTAGTAATAATAATGATATATTTTATTTACAGCTCTCTCGAACATTAATGATCGGGGCGTCTGTTTTTCTGGATTAACTGCTCTATAAATAGTGTGCCATTTAGCCTCTTGGATGATATTCTGTCATTTTTTCTTCAGATATGCAGACAGTGATCATTTTCATGTTTGTCAGTTCATTGATCCTCTTAATCTTACCAGGTAAGGTATATAACAATACCAACAGGGTTTAGGCAGCAGTTCTAGAAATATTGAATGATAGTTTTAAAAGAGTTGGTGTTTATCTGTAATCCGGATGGTCAATTTGTGGTGTGCATGTCAGGTCATTCACCACATTTTACCTTATATATTTTAGGTAAGTCATGACATTAAAGCAGTGTTTCAGAAACTGTGCATTTTCAAATGTTTTGGACTTTCCCCTCCCACAATTCTTAATAGCTGGTAAGCTGGTTGCAATTTTTGTGAGATGAAGTCAAAAACGCCTGAAGGAGCACAGTTGGGGAAACACTACATTAAGGTATTACAGTCCTCCTTGGAAATGTAGGGCATTTTCCAGATATGTACTTGTCCATCTGAATTTACAGGTTCTGCATCCAGCCAACCAAGGATGGCGTCAAACAATCATGACTCAAAAATATTTTTCGAAGATTCTTTAGGAAGGACCCATCCCACGCTTTTTACAAGCATGTTGATGACTAAAAAGGCCAATCTGAGATAGGCTAGTCTGGTTGCAGAAAGCCCACCAGAAAGTCTCCTTGGGTGATGTTGTTTCCAAGTTGCGGTTCTTTCTCGTTGTCGTTTCTCTTCGAGACCCGTTCGGCGTGTCTTCTTGAAAGAGGCCGCAGCATTGTGGATAGTGTGTCTCCATGCCTCCCAATGTGAGGCCAGGGTGGACCATTTTTGGTGATCAATCTGGCCGAGCCTGAGATGTTGTTTCAGGGAGTCCTTGTATCTCTTTTTGGGGGTGCCTCTCTTGCGCTGACCCGTGGCGAGTTCACCGTAGAGTAGTATCCTTGGCAGGCAGTGGTCCTCCATCCTGGAGACATGCCCTGCCCAGCGCAATTGTGTTTTCAATAGCATGGCTTCAATGCTGGTGATTCCTGCTTGCTCAAGGACAATAGGACAGGACAGTAGGAATATACTGTCATAGCACCCCACCTTTTCATATTATATAATGGATACCATTGTATCACATCAGTGCATATCATGGGACTTGATCATTGATGGATTTTGGTATCCACAGAAGGGCATGAGATGTCCAGGAAGCAAATTGCAGCAGATACCAAGGGTCTGCGGTATTAGGATAGATTTATTTTATTTCGTTTCAAAAGCATTACGTAAATTAGTATAAAACTGATAAAAACAGAAGGTGCACAGGTGGCTAAATATCTTTTGATATTTATATTCTGCCCTTCTCACTCTGCAGAGAAAGCTGAGAGGAGCCATGATAGCCATGTATAAATATGTGAGAGGAAGTCATAGGGAGGAGGGAGCAAGCTAGTTTTCTGCTTCCCTGGAGACTAGGATGCAATGGAACAATGGCTTCAAACTACAAGAAAGGAGATTCCATCTGAACATTAGGAAGAACTTCCTGACTGTGAGAGCTGTTCAGCAGTGGAACTCTCTGCCCCGGAGTGTGGCAGAGGCTCCTTCTTTGGAAGCTTTTAAACAGAGGCTGGATGGCCATCTGTCAGGGGTGCTTTGAATGCAATTTTACTGCTTCTTGGAAGGAGGTTGGACTGGATGGCCCATGAGGTCTCTTCCAACTCTATGATTCTATGACCTAAAGATGGTAGTGCACACACTGGTAATCTCTTCAATACACTTTACATTGGGTTACTGTTGTACTTGTATTTAACCTATCTTGTTTTTTTAAAAAATATTCCTGGATGTTTTATTATTTGTATATTTTATTTTACATATGTTACTCTATTTATTTATGTTGTGAGCTCTGAGTCCCATGGGGAGATGGGGTGGGGTAGGTAATAAAGGTAAAGGTTTTCCCCTGACATGAAGTCCAGTCATATCCGACTGGGTGTTGGTGCTCATCTCCATTTCTCAGCTGAAGAGCCGGCGTTGTCCATAGATACCTCCAAGGTAATGTGGCTGGCATGTATGGAGCACCATTACCTTCCCACCGGGATGGTAGCTGTTGATCTACTCACATTTGCATGCTTTTGAACTGCTAGGTTGGCAGAAGCTGGGGCTGACAGCAGAAGCTCACGCTGCTTCCCGGAATCGAACCTACGACCTTTCAGTCAACAAGCTCAGCAGCTCAGTGGTTTAACCCACTCTGTCTCCAGGGGCTCTGGGGTGGGGTCCAAATAAAGATTATTTTTATTATTATTATTTATTACTATGTCTGTAAACTTCAGTTGGTTCAAAATATGGCAGCCAGATTGGTTACAGGAAAATCTAGGAGTGAACATATTACACGTATATTAAAGTCATTTCACTGACTGTCAATTCGTTCTGGACAAAGTACAAAGTGTTTATTTTGACCTTTGAAGCTCTAATGGTTTGAGTCCAGGTTACCTACAGGATCCTGTACAATCTGTTCTGAACACTTAGGTCCTCTGCGGGGTAACTAATCCAGCCCACAAGAACCTGTCTGGAGACCATCACTCAGAGGATTTTTTCCTTGGCTGCCCCAAGACGGTTAGATTCGATCTGACAGCCAATGAGCTTTCAAAATATAAAACACAATGGAACGATTGCAGCACAGTGCCTCTGATTCCTAGTTCCCCCAGGTGTTCCAGAAGGCTACTATGGCAATTGGTATTGACAGCCTCAGAGAGGTCTAGAAGCACCAGTAGAAACCAAAATGAAATCTTAGGTAATTTATTTATCTTTATAACTAAAAGTGACAGTTGCAAACCTATGCAGAGGTTTTAAAATCTATTTTCATATTTTTTTAAAATTATCATCATCATTAAATAAGTTGGAAATTTTGGTAGGGATGTTAACTTCCTGTTTCTCACTTACAGTCGTTTGTTCTGTTTTAGTCAAGTTTATTTATTTATTTATTTATTTACTTACTTACTTTATTTATATTCCATACTTCTCACCCCGAAGGGGACTCAGGGCGGATTACAGTACACATACTTGCAGACAATCCCTGCAGTTCAACATATGACATATAGATGAACATACGACATATAGACAAACAGAGGCAAACTTCTGGCCACCAGGGGGAGCTGACGCACTCCTCATCTCTCAGCGTTTTCCAGCGTCTCTTTGTTGTTCCTTCTGCATTCCTCAGCGATTCCTGGAGTTCTTCAATGGCCTCATAAATCAGTCAAAATTTGCCTCTCCACTTTAATGCCTCCCCACTTTAATGTGGTACCTTTATCTCCTACTTGACATATGCATCTGTCTTTCGGGCTGCAAAGGTCGACAACAGGCTACACTTAAGGTCGAGCACCCACCTCGACCCGGGCAGGCCTCAAACTCATGACCTCTTGGTCAGAGACATTGTATGCAGCTGACACTTAGCCAGCTGCGCCACATTCCCAGTGATAAATATTTGTCAAAATATTTGTTTTCTACTCATTGATTTTAAATTCTTACCACTTCCCATATTCTTTCGGAATAGTATTCAAATCCTTGCCTATATACAATCCTTGCCTATATCTGCAAAAAAGAGAGAAGCTTTTAACACTGATCTTTCAATTTACTCCTTTGATGTCTTTTCCCACTTTTATTGCCCTCTTCAGTATCTCTATCACCATTAGAAACAGAAATGGTAAAAGAGGACATCCTTGTCTGGTCCCTTTCTGTATTGTATTTGGCTTTGTCATTTCCTCGTTAATCAAGATTTGAGCACTTCTCTTATCATATCTGTTTAATACATGTTTGAAAATTTGTCTCAAAATTCAGTTCCTTCCCATTACTTCCAGATTGCCCAGCCAAAATGTTTCTAGTTAAGGCTACTTGAATACAAATGCCCCTGGATAGTTTTTAACACTGACAATACTGGGGGGAAAACATCTAGAAACCATCTGCCTGATGTCAGGGGCTACACCAGGGACGGGCAACCTACAGCCCGCGGGCCGGATGCAGCCCGGCATCTGATTCTTTCCGGCCCGGGGAGAAGGCCATTGGGGGTGGGGCCAAGAGGAAGGGGTGCCTCTGCCGCCATCCCATCGGGGGGGTCTGTGGGGCCTGTGTCGGCAGACAGGCCGGAGGAGCGGCGGCTTTGGAGTGCCTGCCATCCCTGGAGGCGATCCGGGCCTGCAGGGGGAGCAGTTGAGGACCTGCGGCGGCTGATCACCCTGGAGACCTGGAAGACTTGATCATTTTCCGGTCGCCAGGGTGATCAGCCGCCTCAGATCACCAACTGCTCCCCTGCAGGCCCGGATCGTCTCCAGGGATGGCAGGCAATCCATAGCAGGACGATCAGCTGGGGAACAGCTGGGGGTGAGAGCGGTCAGAGGCCTGCAGCCTCCGATCGTCTGCTGCTCTGCTGATCTCTGCTGCTGCGGCAGCTGGGTCCACTTCGCCAACCTCTGGGCTGGGTCCATTGGGCCATTCTATCTTGGTTCGCACCTTGTCTTCTTGAATTTTATTTTATTTTAGTGGTTTTTATTATTATTTTATAATAATTTTATAGTAATATAATAATAATATAATACATAATATAATATAATGTTATCTTATATTATAATTTCAAAATATTATAATGTCTATAAATATACTATAATATAATAATTATGCTATTAATACTAATAATATAAGAATATTTCTTGATATATTAATATGTTAATATTAATTATGTGTAATATATAGTAAATATAGTAAGTAAATGAATAAATAATGTAGATTAGAATGTAGTTCAGCCTTTCGGTGCAGCCTTCCATAATATTTTTTGGCTCTTGTGTGGCCCCTTGGAAAAAATAATTGCCCAACCCTGGGCTACACCCTCTACAAACCCCTTTGAATTAAAGAAAAGACAATTTGACACAATTATATATCAGACAGAGCTTACATGAGAAATTATGGCACCCAAGAATAAAACATTAAACCAAAGCATAACAATTGATCAAGAAAATAAGGACAGATTGACTTTAATAACCCACATTTTCTCCCTAGGTTATGATGGCGCCCTGCCTACCTTTACAGAAAGGGAATGCATCACTCAAAACACATGGGCATTTTGCTCTGAAAGTGAATGTGAGATGAACAATGCTGGAAAGTCATTGATAGGATACTGTGAAGGAGGAAAAAACTGCTGTGCAAAGTGGTAAAAGATTGATCTATTTTTCTTCTCCATATAAAAAATATGCATTCAGATCTCAGGTCTACCTTTTGATTGCTGGGGTTGCAATGTGAAGATGTGTTTTAAAACTGACTACACACCAGGTAAGAGAATTGATTTAGTTGTTAGTGGATAGTATACATTCAAGAAGTGACCAGTGTTCAGAAAATTCACAATCCTTAAATATTCTTTATTGCTGTGAATAGTGCCGGCATATCGCTAGTTAAAGGGAGGAAAAGATCTACCAAGATATGTATTTTTAATTAATTTTCTTCGTAACGGAAACAAAAAGTAATTGTAACTACGAGTCAGTGACTTTTTGAATGAAACACAGGTTTTTGGATAAAAAATCATTTTATTTTTCAACGAAGTCTCCTTTGAGCTTTATAGACTTTGTTCAACATTTCTCCAATTTTTTTATCCCTTCCAAAAATAAGATTTGTCGAGGTCATCAAAATAGGTATTTGTTTATGAGATGATTTCATTGTTGGAGTCAAATCTCTTTCCGATGAGCCATTTCTTTGGAATCAAGAAATAGTCACTCGGGGCTAAATCTGGAGAATAGGGTGGATGAGGGAGCAATTCTTATCCCAATTCATGGATTGTTGCCATGGCAACTGCACATGTGTGCACCCTTGCATTGTCCTGGTGCAAGAGACCTTTTTTCTTGGCCAAATGCGAACTCCCCCCCCCCCCACGCCAAATCCTCATTAAATGGACCGAATCTTTCAATGGTATAATCTACATTGACTACCTTCAAAGGGGCATAATATTCGCCATTGATTGTTTTACCCTTTTGAAGGTAGTCAATGTAGACTATACCACGTGCACCCCAAAAACGACTGCCATGACTTTATTGGCTGACAAACCCATCTTGGCCTTCTTTGGTGTTGATTCACCCCGAGAAACCCACTGTTTTGACTGCTGTTTGATCTCTGGTGTGTTGTGGTGGATCCACATTTCGTCCACGGTTACGAGACGAAGCAAAAACTCGTCCATATTGCGGTTGAACAACACCAAACACTCCTGCGAAATTGTCACACGATTGCTTTTGTGGTCGATTGTGAGCAAACGCGGCACCCATCTTGCGGAAGGCTTTCTCATACCCAAGTGATCATTTAAAATTGAAATCACGGAGCCATGTGAGATGCCTATGGCTTCCACAATCTCTCACACTTTCAATCTCTGATCGGCCAACACCATTTTGTGAATTTTTTCAGTTGTTTCGTAATCTTCCGTGCTTGTATGGCCACAACGAAATTCAGTAAACCACTTTTTTTACTATTGAAATTGATGGTGCAGAGTCCCCATAGTATTTATCAAGGTTAGCCTTGGTTTGAGTGATGATTTTTTCCACAAAAAAAAAGTTTCATGAGCACACAAAATTCACTTTTTTCCATTTTCTCCTTAAATCACCCAGTAGTCTGTTATCAATGGCTGTCAAACACAAACTAAATGACGCAGCTTGTTCAAATTTTGACAGGAGTCAAGTGACAGGCAGCTGTTGACAGGAGCAGTGTTGCCCTTTCAGTGAAGAGGTGGGAAATTCAAAAAGTCGCTGACTTATTGACCCGCCCTCGTATTTTCATTCTACTCCAAAAAGACTTCAAAGGCCACACCATTCTTGCATAACTTGGGGGGGGGGTAGTCTGTGCAAATTGGGCACATGGTGGTTTTGTACAGAAATAAACATTTTGTGGGATACAGAATTTTCTGCACAGAAAATATTATTATTGTTATTTTAATGACACAAAAACACAGTATGTCACAGCAAATGAGATCTATATGCTGGATTTCATATCACAAAATCACAAGTTGAACAATTCCTAAGCATCTAGGACTGTGTGATATATTTTCGAATGATGCATGCAGATCCAAGTAAGGTGGCCTTTTGCAGTTGACAGATCGTGATTTTGTCAATGTGTATTGTTTTCAAATGCCGGCTGAGATCTTTCGGCACGGCACCCATTGTGCCGATGACCAACTGGGACCAGCTGTACTGGTTAATGCCAGAGCCTTTGCAGTTGAATTTGGAGGACCCGATAAAGGCTGAGTTTTTGCTGTTGTTTTTCCTCAATGCGGCTGTCACCCAGTATGGTGACATCAATAATCCAAACATTTTTCTTTTCCACAATTGTGATGTCTGGTGTGTTGTGTTCACAATTTTATTGCTGTTATTGTTGTTGTTATTATTATTATTATTTTAAGTGAAAGGCAGTCAAGAACTAAGATTGATGGAAGTCAATAGTAGAAAACTGCTTAAAGTACAAAAGACCATAAAAATAGAGTGCAGAGCAGAAGAGAAAACTGGCAAAAAAGGTTCTCCATGGACAGTTCCTGGGAAAAATTGAGAGCAGAATGGACAAGGAAAAACATGGATATGGCTCACAAATTGAACTTTACAAAAGGACACTGAGGGCCTGATTCTTGCAGCCTAAGAAAAAGCAATTAGAACCAATGCTATCAAAGGCAGAAGTCGATGACAGATCCCAAGTGTAGACTCTGCAAAGAAGCAGACTAAACAATGGATTATATACTCAGCTGTTGCAAGAAGATTGCTCAGACAGACTATAAGCAGAGGCATAATACTGTTGCTCACATGATCCATTGGAACTTGCGCCATACCATCTGCCTGCGATAAAAAAATATGGTGGGATCACAAGCCTGAAAAAGTTACAGAAAATGAACATGGCAAACTACTCTGGGACTTCTGAATTCAGACTGACAAAGTTTGGGAGCACAATACCCCTAACCTCACAATTGTGGAAGAAAACAAAGTATGGATTGTTTATGTTGCAATCCCAGGTAACAGCAGAATTGACGAGAAGCAACTGGAAAAGCTGACACGATGAGGATTTAAAGATTGAACTGCAAAGACTCTGGCACAAGCCAGTCAAGGTGGTCCCAGTGGTGATTGGCACACTGGGTGCAGGGCCTAAAGACCTTGGCATGCACTTAAAAGCAATTGGCGCTGACAAAATTACCATCTGTCAGCTGCAAAAAGCCACCCTACTCGGATCTGCACTCATTATTCACCGATATATCACACAGTCGTTTGCACTTGGGAAGTGTCCGACGTGTGATTCAATACAAGACTCAGCATAGTGATCTTGTTTGCTGTGTGTACTGACCTTGAGGTGTATCAAATAACAACAACAACAACAATGTGCAGAAATATCATTTCTGGTTTAGGAAATGATACTTCCAATGTAGATCATCATCATCAGTTTCTCACTTGTTAATCGCCCTCCATTAAAATACTCCAAGCGATTTACATAAAACAATAGCATTAAAAATACACAATACCAAATAGACTGCATTAGACATTAAAAGCTCTGCTAAAAAGCCAGGTCTTAAGTGCCTGAGCAAAGGGTTGCAGGTCACGCATGACCCTCAAGTGGGGAGGCAAGGAGTTCCACAAGACAGGGGCGGAGATGGAGAAGGCCCTACGTCTTGTGGTCTCGAGACGTACTTCCCTGGGGCCTGGAACATACAGTAAGTTTAGTTGGAGGAGGCATGGAGACCACTGGCGGCGAAGAGGGGAGAGGTGGTCTCTGAGATATGCTGGCCCCTGACCATAAAGCGCCTTAAAGGTCAGAACCAGCAACGTAAACAGGGCCCGGAATTCCGTTGGAAGCCAGTGCAAGTGTAACAGAGTTGGAGTTATGTGGCATCTCAAAGGTGTTTTCACAAGTAGCCTGGCAGCCGCATTCTGAATAATGCGGATCCTCCGAGTAGTTGACAGGGGCAACATACAAGGCGTTACAATAATCCAGTCTAGATCTATATTATGAGCAATCAATCACGTGTGTATTTTGTGCAAAATTAACCCTTTACTTCATCATTTTATTTACAAGGAATGTTATTTCTACATAGAGATACCATTTTCTGTGCACCTTAAGCAAAAAAGGTTAAGGACCAGATGTGGGTTTTATCTACTTTATTAGTCTACTAATGCATCACCCAAACATCTATTTTTTTATTGTGTGGTTAAAACTATCTTCTTTTTCTGCAGAAATGAAAAGTCAGGTTGAAGAATTGGAGGACCATTTCCCAATGCCCTTCAGGAACAATTCTTATTTCAAGTACAAATTTAATTGGCCCGAGGATAACATGATGAAGGAATTGAGAGCATGTCCATCAATCAAATAACCTATCCTGCTTTTGTTTTATTTTGTTGCAAAGAATTTTGAATAAACACCCAATGGATTTGTGAATTCTGAGTGTATTGGGGAAGGAGTGTGTCACTTTGCAGTCAATGAACGCAGCAAGGTGACGAAGGGAGAGGAGACAGGCCCTTGCTTTTCCTGGCAGGTTTATGCAAAAAAGCAAACAACTTTAGCTTTTTCTAACATGTATGTATCTCTCATTAACACCATTTGATATCTCGACCATATTCTGATGTTGCTTGGCCACAATTTTTGCCTGTGAAATAATGAAAGATACATCCCCCCCCCTTGGATCTGAGATAATGAAGACATTGTTTTCTTAAGGAATTCGTGTTCTTTTCAAGACACAGGCTGGTAAGGCCACAATCTCCAAATACATTCAATTCTCAGCTATCACTACCTGGAACAGTTCTTTGAGACCATTTGAAGACTATGGAATTTATCACACAGCCCCCCCTCCCCATACCATTTTGCTAGCAAGTGGGGCGAAACGGGAACTGCACGGCATGACTCTGTCACACCACACACCGCTCCGATGCAGCACTGCTTCTCTCATCACATGGGCAGGGCAGAAGTGTGCTGGCTCCATTGTAGTCAGCACAACACAGGAAGCTTCCTGTGTTGACAAGAAAGTGTCCTAGGATGCTTCCATGATGATTGGGGGTGGGGCCTCTGCCAGAAGTTGAGGAATGTCATGTGTGGGCTGTGTACTAGGGCCGTTTCCGATAATTGGATACTTTCGATTTCCGGATATTTTTTCAGACTTCCAATAATTGAAGTGATATAGAGAACAGTGCCCCAAACAGGAAGTGGATTCGCCATTCCGAGAGCTCTGTCGCCATTCTCGGAAAGGGCTCGGATGTCATTTTAATTTTATGTCCCATTTTTAAAATTATTTCTTAATGTGTTAACAGTGCTTAATACATTTTTAGTGGCTAGTTTTGGCAATACTAACAGTCAAAAATGGATGGAAATGGGATTCCCCATAGTTTAGACTCTCCCTTCTGCTGATTTTCACGCATTGCGCAATCACAGACGCTATTTCCAGATTCTTCCGAATATCGGAATACATCCGAATCCATTTCGATGAAATCACTAAAAAAAATCAGAAGTGATTCACATCAGAAGCCAGAGCAAAACTAATATCCGATTCGACTTCTGAAACGCATTTTTCCATTCGAAAACAGGCCTACTGTGTACCTATCCATCCCTCAACAGGCATCCTTGGACACTTCAATTGATATGTGTAATGAGGTCCCAAAAGAAACTCAAGCAAAATAAGGTACATTTTTAGACCTTCCTATTTTGGTCAGCGGGAAAATTTTGGATGGATTTCCTTATCTTTTGGAGCTCTTCCATTAACCTAATCTGCAGATAATCAATCGGACCCCCCCCCTTCCCCCTCAAAAATGAACGGGTACAAACAAATTCCTACAGTAGTTGCACACTTCCAGTCCCACTACAATTATTTCCTCTCAACGTGCCCCCTTGTCATGGGGGAGAGGCTTGCGTACCCTAATGAAGTTGTGAGCTATGTTGGCAGTGGCATAATAGCCAACGGTAGGGCCTCCCATCCAAGCTTGCTAAGCCCCTTTGGTTTAAAGGGTGAGGCCAGTTCTCTGCATGCTGCACTCCATCAGAAAAATCCATTGCACACGCTCAAAAGACACATCTAACTTCCGAAAAAGCCCTGTACTGATAGGCGAGGGACAAAAATGGCAAGTGTAAAGATGCACTGGAAGCCGCAGACCCAACCCTGCATGCAGGCGGTTCAGGACTTTGGTTGCTCGAGACTGACCCGGGAGATGACAGTCTTGTTTGGCAGCATCCTGAACGACCAAGCAACAATTATTCCATTAATCTGTGAATAGGAATAAAAACTGAGAATAGGAATAATAAAATCGAATAATAAAAACAAGAATAATAAAAACCATAATTCTGATTCAGTGAGGCCTGAATATCTTTAAATTAATCTACTGCACATTATGCTTTTAAATGGTACATTATGATTTCTTGGAGATCACTGGACTATGAATTACATGGCAGCATCTCAGGAACATTTATGCAAGAGGGTTACACACAACTATGCGACAGAAATTTAATAGTCGAGCCTTTTGATCTTTGGATGTCAAATGAATTTGACAGTGGTTCTCCTGTTTCCATTCCGATTTCTGGCTTGAGACACCAACAATTTCAGTCATGCAAGTGGGATGCCTCTCCAAAATTATTCTTTCATGGGCCTTCTTTTCTTTAGGTAAGTTGTCCCGCCACATTAAGGATTTGATTATTCATGAATTCATGGCCAAAAACGTTCTCTCTAGGATTCTCTACTTTCTCCAGTGTGATTCTATGGTTAATTTCCTTCAGTCATGTTTGGGGACTTGTATTCCAGTACCTGATCCCAGGTTTTCTGCTTTAAACTGGATTAGATGAGTCCACACTGCCAGATAATCTGGGATAAACAGAAAACCTGGGATCTGATCCTGTAATATAGGGCCTGTCTGGAAAGGCTCTAAGAGAGTTTTAGAAAAAACGTTCTCCAGTGGATGCTGACCACAGATTCATGCTGGAAGTCCCAATCATGCTTAGGATTTCACCTCATTTGCTAAATTCCATTGAGTTCTATATTTAACTAGCTGTACCCGGCACACGTTGCTGTGCCCTTTTTTGGAGATGTGAGAAAGTCCAATCATCCACGGTGTGCCCTCCTCTAAACTGCAGTTGAATGGAGTGTGGGTCATGGGGGGCATGGTGTGCCAAGCCTTACTGTCAATTCAGGCCATACACAATGTCCAATGAGTTGAAGCCTAGTCGGGAGAATCAAGTTAATGAAGTCTTACTGTCAATTCAGAGCGTAAATAGCTTCCCAGTAAGTGAGGCCTAGTTAGGGAAATCAAGTTAATGAAGTCTTACTGTCAATTTATAGCGTAAACAGCTTCCCAGTAAGTGAGGGCTAGGCATCTATGAGGAATGCCAGCGCGTGGGGTTAGAAATGCCCCCCCTCTCCCCTGAGTTGGTTGAAGTGGACCTAATGTAAGGCTGAAATCTGTAGTTGCTGGGCAAAAGGTTAGCAGATTGAATCCACGGACTGTGGTGGGCTCCCAGCATTAGCCCTAGCTTCTGTGAACCTATCAGTTTCAAAGCATGTTAATGTGAGTAGAGCAATAGGTACAGCTGTGGTGGGAAGGTAATAGTGTTCCATGCAGTCATGCTGCCTAAAGGAACTTGAAGGCATCTATGAGGAATGCCAGCTCGTGGGGTTATTAATGCCCCCCCCCCTCCCCTGAGTTGGTTGAAGTGGACCTAATGTAAGGGTAAAATCTGAACCTTTTGAGCAATGAGTAAAGCAATGAGTTGCTAAACTTGCTGGGCAAAAGGTTAGCAGATTGAATCCACGGACTGTGGTGAGCTCCCAGCAGTAGCCTTTGCTTCTGTCAACCTATCTGTTTCAAAGCATGTAAATGTGAGTAGAACAGTAGGTATAGCTGTGGTGGGAAGGTAAGTGTTCCATGCAGTCATGCTGCCTAAAGGAACTTGGAGGCATCTATGAGGAATGCCAGCTCGTGGGGTTAGAAATGCCCCCCCCCCTCTCCCCTGAGTTGGTTGAAGTGGACTTAATGTAAGGGTGAAATCTGAACCTTTTGAGCAATGAGTAAAGCACGGAGGTGCTGAACTTGCTGGGCAAAAGTTTAGCAGATTGAATCCATGGACTCTGGTGAGGTCCCAGCATTAGGCCCAAATTTTGTCAACCTTTTTTTAAAAAAACATGAAAATGTGAGTAGAGCAATAGGTACTTACCGAAGTATTGCAAGGGAGAAGTAGATAAGGTTTCTGATGGGTAGTTGTTGAGGGTGGCGAGGTTCGGTAATGGTAGTTGTCTCTGTCACCTGTTATTCGGTAGTCTGTGTGAGACGGAGGAGCACGGAAGCAGTGCGTTGCCTAAGTGCTGTCACACAGAAATAGCAAGGGAAAGGGCTGTGTGGTCTTGGCAGCCGTTAGGATAGCTGTATTTGAATGTTAGGGAGGAAGGGTTTTTTTTTGCGGGTTTTTTTTGAATTTCTGACTGCATGCATGCGCAGAGGCTGTATTCTGCCGCTAAGGGTCCTGGGTGATGTAGTTTTCATAGGTAGGAGTGACGATGGCGCCGGGTGAGCTTGTGAGGGAGGTTTCGGGGCAAAGGTAAGGAGAGTTTTTAGGTTTTTCCTGTTGTGTTGGGGTGGTGGAAAGGGAAGAGGGTGTGTGTTGTTTATTTTGTGTAGGGATGTTTGTTGTGGGGTCGTGGGGAGGGGGTTTGGCTGAATCGCGGGGTTTTTTTATGTTTGTTGTAGTGCGCAGGCGCGGTGGCTGTATTCTGCCACTAAGGGTCTTGGGTGATGTAGTTTTGATAGGTAGGAGTGAGGATGGCGCTGGGTGAGCTTTTGAGGGAGTTTTCTGGGCAAAGGTAAGAAAAGTTTTTGGTTTTTTTTGCTGTTGTGTTGGGGTGGTGGGAAGCGGAGGGAAGTTGTGTGTTGTTTATTTTGTGTAGGAGTGTTTGTTGTGGGGTCTTGGGGAGGGGGTTAGGCTGATTCGCGGGCTTTGTAGGATGTGGTCGCTAAGTTTTGGTGGCCATGTGCGTTGGAAGGGGGGTTGGTTATGTTGTTTATATGTTTTTTTATGGTGTTTGGAAGCGGTGAGGGGGCATTGTGTGTATTTTGGTTAGGGATATTGGGAAGGGAGGGAAGTTGTTTTGTGGGCAGATTTAGATTGCGGCGTGGGCTGAAGTGGCGAAGTATGTAGGATGGGGCCACAGCGTTTTGGCGGCCATGTGCGCGGGAAGGGGGGCAGGGTATGTTGTGTATGTGTTGTTTATGTGTTGTTTTGGGGTTTTGGGATGCGGTGAGGGTGCATTGTGTGTATTTTGTTTAGAGATAGTGGGAAGGGAGCGAAGTTCTGTTGCGGGCAGATTTAGATTCGGCGTGGGCTTAATTGGCGAAGTTTGTAGGATGGGGTCGCAGCGTTTTTGCGGCCATGTGCGCGGAACGGGGGGCAGGGTATGTAGTGTTTTTGTTGGTGTCGTGTGTATGTGTGTATTGGTTAGTGATTGTGGGTAGGGAGGTGTGCTGTTGGCAGGCTTTGAGTAGGGCGTGTATTTCTGTGGCGAAGTGTTTGGGATCGGTCCGCAGTGCTTTGTCTGCGATGTGTGAACGTTCTAAACGTTCGTGCTGGCAGCACAGAGGCCGGGGTGGGATTTCCGTTGGTTTTTTTTTCGGGGGTGGTGTTTTAGGGTGTTGCGAGGTATCTAGGTCCGGTTTTTTTACTGTTGTCTGTACCTCGTGGTCAGGGCCAGTCAGTTGTTGAGTTTGGTGTTTCTGCGACTTATAGTTTCGTTGCCTATATACGACTTTGCACGACCGTGTCTCCTTTATATATATAGATAACTAGTAATCCACTGGGCTCATCACATTGCAGTGTAGAGCATAGCAGTTTTTGAGTCTTTTAAAAATAGGGTGCAGCAGTCTTTTTCAACGTATCAGGAAAAGGTGAGGAAATGATTTGCAGTTTGTTTTTCCAGTTTTCTAATGTAGTAGCATTTGTTGCTCCCAGTTTAAAATGTGGGAGGGGAAGTTGTGGGAAGACCTAAAACATCCACTCCAGTTAGGAAGAGTTCAGTCGCCGCCAAAACAATATCTTTTTTTTTAAGCCTTGGAAATAAGCTTCACCGAGTTCATCGTCAATTTGCTGATGATGGAGGCTCAAATCTCTGCCATGAGCAAGCAGGCCTTCTTCCATCTTCATCAGGTGAGGAAGTTGGTATCCTACCTCCCGGTAGAGGCATTGGCAACGGTACTCCACGCAACAGTCGCCACAAGGTTGGACTACTGCAATGCCTTATACGCTGGCCTCCTGAAGGCAATGACCTAGAACAGGGCTGTCCAACTTCTACCGGACCTGTGGCCGGAATTCCGGTAACTGATGGCCTGGGGGGGCCGAAGGGTCTGCCTCCACCCCCGGCTCTGCCCCCTCCCCAGCTCCACCCCTGCCCCGCCCCCAGCTCCACCCCCTCCCCGCCTTGGAGGTGTCTGTGGAGGACACCGGGGCTATGACTTGGAGATAGAGATGAACACCAAAATCCCAGTCTCAAGTCCCAGTCCCTGCTTTGAACTGGATTATATTGCAGTGTGGACTCAGGGCCCTTCACACAGCCATATAACTCAGAATATCCAGGCAACCTTCCACACAGCCATATAACCCAGAATACCTGCTTTGAACTGGATTATCAGAAGCAAATAATTTGGTTTAAAGCAAATTTTTTATTCAGATGGGTGGAAAGGAAGTCAAATAAGAAGCCAAGGCCCTTCCACACAGGCCTATAACCCTGAATGATAAGGCATAATATTCATTCTGCCTCTGCTAATAATAATAATAACAACAACAACAGGTTCCTGAAGTAGGAGACCTCCAAGGGCCATCCAGGGCCATCCAGTCCAATCTCCTTCTGCCATAAGGGGAAAATACAATCAAAGCATTCCTCACAGATGACCATTCAGCCTCTGATGATGATAATGATGATGATAATAATAATTACAATGGGTTCCTAGAATAGGAGACCTCCAAGGGCCATCCAGTCCTACCTCCTTCTGCCATAAAGGGAAAATACAATCAAAGCATTCCTCAGCCATGTTGAATCAAACCTAAACTCTCATGAGAGCAACAGAAAGTACTGAACCTTGAGTTTGGGAGTTGTAGTTCTCCTCCATCCAGAGAGCACTGTGGACTCAAATAATGATGGATCAGGACCAATCTTGGCACGAATCCTCAGAAGAGGAGGAAGCCGGAAAGGGAATAGATGAGCACCCCCCCGCGCTCCGAACTCAGCCCCGCCCCTTTTTCGCTCTGGCCATGCCCCCTCTTGCTCGGTGCACTCTCTCCTTATCTCTTTCTTTCAAGTGGTGGAAAAGGAAAGGAATGAAAGGGGGAAAGAGAGAGAGAAGGAGGGAGGGAGAGAGGGGGGGAGGGAGGGAAGTAGGAGGAGGAGGAGGAAGGGAGCCTGCTCCTCCTCCCTGCCCGCCCCGCCCCTCACCCCCGCCGCGAAAAAATAAATAAAAAATATTCAAAAACAATATTCGAAAAAATATTCAAAAAATATTTTAATTTTTTTTAAAAAAATCTTTAAAAGCAGATATCTTGCAGGAGGGTAGGGGGCCATGGGGAAGGGGTTGGGGGGGCTGTGTACGGCCCGTGGGCCACTGGTTGGACAGCCCTGACCTAGAAGATTCGGGTCATCCAAAATGCAGCTGCCAGAGTCCTCTCGAGATAATCTATGAGATCCCATATTACACCGATTTTGCAGCATTTGCATTGGTTACCAATAGAACAACGGATCTCTTATAAAATACTGACTCTGACATTTAAAGCCCAAAATGGTCTAGGACGTTCATATCTTGGAGATTGCCTCATTCCTGTTTTTCACCAGCGATCACCTCGACCTGCTCAGGAAAATCTCTTGTTTGTACTGGGCCCTAGGGAGATGCGCCTGGAAGCCACAAGGTGTGGAGCGTATTTGACCCTTGCTCCAATTTTGTGGAATGCATTGCCTCCATATCTTAGACCCATGCCGGATCTGAGACCTTTTACACAGGCGCTCAAGACCTGGCTTTTTGGCTGTGCATTTAAATTGTATTCAGATCTAACTGTCAAATGCCACTGCTATAAGGCCACCTTCCCCCAGTGCATACTGGGAGGAAGGAGTTTTGCCTCCCTCCCACGAGCAAGGTGAAAAGGGGAGGTTCCGGATGCAGCCTCCCTGCAACTGGGGCGTGGCTTCATCCACCGGAAGCCAGCCCCAGTTGCTCACTTTACTTGAAGATGACGACCCACCACTCCCGCCCATTAACAATATTGTCCTGGTTGCCCGTTGGAGCCGGGGAGGAATTTTTCCCCCTCCATTGATAGGGCTTTTTCCCCCCACCTACCCCCCTTTACTGTTTAGGGGCTAGAGGGGAGAGGTGGATATAAATAGAGTTAGCAGAAAATAGATAGGGAAATTCCCATATCTTGGTGTGCACCTAAGGCACCCCCTGTTAGGGGTGAAGGCCATCATGTTAATACTCAATCAAAGTTCAAGTTGATCTGGGAAGTTCTGTTAAATGGCCTGGAATGGGAGGAGGCTGGTCTCAATATCTTGGGGACCAGACCTCGCTCTCATTTCTCTTAACGGGTTGCCTTGGTCGGATGTCAAGGAATCCAGGTGTTTCACCCACAAATTAACATCGAAACCGGGTAGGGTGGTGTGATGACTTGGTCCACCCAATTCTTAAAATCGCTACCACCAACCTAATGTTCTTATTAGGATTTTATAATTAAATAAGATTTCGCAGCTAGGCTCCTATTACAAACCACCCACTGAAAGGAAACTGAGAAGAAGTACGAGGGAGGCTTTCTTCAAAGTTAACAAGAAAGAGTTTATTAACTAAAACAGGCTTGTAAAAACAAGGCAGAGATCTTAATGGTTCTTCTATAGAGGCAACGAGAGCGTATGGTTACATAAAACAAATGGTTCAACAGCGTGATGGTTTACTTGATATAAAAATGTGCTGGAGTGTATCGGTTTCAATAAAGATATTTTCTCTTACATCTTAAAGGCAATCCCAGTCAGTGCTAAAACTTGACTGTAAAAGCTCAGTCACACTAATACTGAAACTAGCGGTGAACAGGTGTTTCCAACTTGGAACTTCTATTCCCTAAAAAGTTCCCTGAGTCTTGTCTGAATGAGCTAACAGACTCGTGCTAGCTCCCAGTCTCAGAGCCCACCTTTTGCTCTATATCCAGAGACTACTAGGTGTCCTGACTGACTATCCCAAGTCAGCCCTACTGGCTCTAAACTCTAAGCGGCACCCTGATTCTCTTCTGACCCTAAGCACTGTCAGCTACCCTGACCCCTTAGTTCAGACTAATCCCTAGGTGTTTCGCTATAGAACAGACTGATTCAGACTAACAGCTGAGGCTTGGATGTTACTTGTCCAAAACCTAGCTCAAGACTGACTGCGAAGGCTTGGATGTTACTTTTCCACAGCCTAGCACAAGACTGACTTTTCTGACAGGATTTCTCCCTCTTAGTCAGCTCAGCTCCTCCCCTATGGCTCTCAGCCAATCTCCTGGGAGACACTGTATCTAGACAGAGGAGCCCTAAAGCCACTCCCCCTGTCTCTGGCAATTACCTTCTTCTAATGGCTGCTGTGTGGAACTCACTTCCTAAGATGGATGCCAGCTATTCTAATCAGGGAGCCAAACTGCAACACAGGCTTTGGCCTGCTCAGAATGGGTGAGTCCTTTCAGGTGGATACCTGCATTGGTTACACCAAATTCCTGACACCCCTTGAGTTAAGGTTAAGGACAGTTAAATAGGTAACAATTCAAATAAGTGTTGCCCAATTTGAACCCGACCACTGTTGTCGTGTGTCTTATTTCGGGGGTGGGCAGGCGATTGTGTTTCTATATTGTGTAATGTTTATTTTAAATTGTAAGTCACTCAGAGCACTCCGGTGGAGAGCGACTAACAAAGAAATAAAGTGAAATGAAATGAAAGTGAAATTAAAATCTAGCACCTTTCAGTGGGGGTGAACCAGAGAGGCATGGATATGTTATGCTTAGATAGATGGCAGATATTTAGGAAGAAAATATGTTTGAGTCTATGTAAGCATTTTTGAGAAGTTGGGAACAGGAGAAAACCCCAACTTTAGAACATGACACATTTGCACAATTATTGGTGGTTTTTAGTAATATTCTGGAATGGCTGATCAGCTTGTGAACAAGAGAAACACCCCACAACTACTTTGATAAAAAGCCACACCCCAGATTTGAGTTGAAAACCTTTTGTGAAATACAGGCAAACTCAGTTCAGAAGAAAAGGCGCTCAAAGCATTAAAATGTTATTAAAGATTTGTTCATCATACCACAGACGTTGTCCAGTTTGACAAATAAATAACTGCACAATATATTTTTAAGTAAATCAGCTCAACTATTTTGCAGTTCTGTTTGCCAATTTAAAACATCACTCCCTTTTGGGTGGGCTTTTACTCCACTGGTTCTTAGACCAAAAGGTTTTCTAACATGCCCTACTTCACAGAATAATAAAAGTTGGAAGAGACCACATGGGTAATCCAGTCCAACTCCATCCTTCTTTTTTTTTTTTTACTAGAAAGTCCTACAGAGTTGCATAATAAATCTGTCAGGTTTAGATAAATGTTTCAATGCAAGCAAATATGAGTAAGTTCAAAATGTGACACCACCCTGGCATGTATATATGCTACATAGCATTCTCTCTCTCTTGCTCTCTTTCTCATTTTGCATATAGGTCAGTGGTTTCCAACTTTTTTTTGATGAGAGATCACTTGACCAGGAACCACTTTGACCAGGGACCATTCTACCACTCTCCAACATTAGCACCAAAAAGGGTTATGAATCAGTTTTTAGTCAACTTTAGATTTGGTTTGGTTATTTGTGGGTGTTGCACCGTAGACCTGAAGGATCCCTCAGTAAACCACTTGAGACCAGCCGTGATTAAATGCTTTATTTAGAATAATTGAATGGAGTAAAGAAGATAGAGAAATAGTCCATTGATGCTCCCAAGCATCAGGGTATTGCAAAGCAATAGTCCAAAGGTAAAACAAGATCCAAAGGTAAAGAAAGTCTTGATGCCCCAATGGGCTAAATCCAGGGATAAGTTCTTGGCACAAAGACTTGGCAAACAGAGTCCAAAGGCTGGAAGGCCCAATGGCCCAGGCAGAGTTCCGTGAAGACTTGGCTTGAAGCTAAACGTTGGCAAGAGATGCCACACATCTCTAAGACCCAACTTAAATAGACCTCACAGGCTTTGATCCTTACGACGCAAAGGTGTGTCGTAACTGGTTCTCATGAGCTGATTCCCGGCTGGGCTTTCTCAAGCCTCCCGCATCAGAATGGTATGTCATCTCATTAGTGCCTGCACCTGGAAGGAAAGGAGTTAACTCAACTCCACTTTCCCAGCGCTTCTTATCGGCCCGGGATGGAGCTGAGCTTCGCCTGTCCTTGAACGTGGATTGAACTGGAGGCCCCTGCAGAGGCTTGCCTTCTGGCCTAGCCGGAATCATAGAAACAACATAGCTTTGGTCTGGTTTGGCTAAGGAATCAGGCTGGGGTCTGACAGTCGGCCTGATTCAGAAAATTGAATTGGATAGATAACAACAGCTCCAGTTTCCGATCCAGAACATATGCCATCCAGTAGTCGCCATTTGCTCACTCACAGAAAATCATATTTAATCATCTAGACCTGATGTGGTTTATCCAAGGGGGCGAGGCTGGTCAGTGACAGGGAAGGAGTGGAAGGTGACATGAAAGGAGAGGAAATAAAATAAAATAAAATAATGAGAAAGAAGGTTCACAGACCAAATTTTCATCCTCGCGACCCACTGGTGGTTCATGGCCCACAGGATAAGAACCACTGATATAGGACTTGGGAGAAGAAAGAAGAGAAGAGATTCTTAGGAATTTAGAAAGATTAGAAAGACTCTCTCTCTCTCTCTCTCTCTCTCTATATATATATATATATATATATATATATATATATACAGTATATATGATAAAGAATATCAGAAGTTTAAACATACCTTTAGTACAGTAGCCCTTCCCATCTTTTCCTTATATCAACCACCGTACAACCCTATCCCCACAGTCTTTCCTACCCCACTTCTTTAGGTCATAGTTTTAAATTTTTTTTTTTATTTGGTTTTTGGGGGTGGATTTATTAGCCGGGGATTAGTAGTAACAGGGGAAGGTGCAGGATAGAGGGGGGTTGGGAGGGGGGATTAGAGTTCAAAGTAGTGGATTTGTATTAAGGGATTGTCTGTTTAAATATATATTTGTTTTTTATGTTTTCTTTTCTTTCCTCTTTTGTCCTTAATTTTTATTTTTAATTCATGTATACTCAAAAATTTAATAAATACTATTTTTTAAAAAAGAACCACTGATCTAGGTTGTACTATTAGGCAAATGTTATACATACTAGGGGTGGATATCTCCGGTTTAAAATACTTTGAAATCCGTTATTTTTCGTATTAGAAATTATTACGACCCTACATTGACCCTCATCCGCCAACTGACCTTTCTAAATCGAACCAGGTCAACCATTTTACGTAATGGCGCGTTTTTAGGTCGTTTCCGCCTTTGCTTGTCAGCAGGTGAGAGGAAGGTGGAGGGCAGCATCTCCTCTCGCCAGAGGTGAGAGGAGGCGATAGGAGGGTGCTTAAAGGGAATGCAAGTTGGTTTCTGGGCTGGCAGAGGGGAAGAGAGATAAACACCCTAATGTAATATTAATCCAAACATGTAATCATGAGAAAAACATTTCAATGTCTAAGAGAAATGTATATATTCAATGTTCTGATACACAAAGCATGTGGTATTCCATGCAATCATAAAGATATTACACAATAAGTATGGCACAACACTGTGGAATACAGAGAAGACATGAGAGGGGGGCCAAGGTAAACACTCTAATGTAATATTATTCCAAACAGGGAAAGGAGGCGCCCCACACAGGCACCTCCTTTCCCTGTTAAGAAATAACCCGTCTCAAGGCTTGAGTCCGGTTATTTCTTAGCAGGGAAAGGAGGCGCTGGTGTGGCACCTTTCCCTGCTAAGAAAGAAGCAATCCAACCCATGTTAAGGGGAACACGGGTTGGATTGTGACCTTGCAGGGGGGAAGGGAGGCATCCATGCCACCCTTTGCCCCTGAGAGCTCAGAATCCAACTCGTGTTGAGGGGAACGTGGGTTGGATTCTGGGCTGGCAGGGGGGAAGGGAGGCATGGATGAGTATCAGAACATTGAATATATACATTTCTCTTAGATATTGAAATGTTTTTCTCATGATTAGATGTTTGGATTAATATTACATTAGAGTGTTTACCTTGGCCCCCCTCCCCTGTCTTCTCTGTATTCCACAGTGTTGTTCCATAATTATTGTGTAATATCTTTATGATTGCATGGAATACCACATGCTTTGAGTATCAGAACATTGAATATATACATTTCTCTTAGATATTGAAATGTTTTTCTCATGATTAGATGTTTGGGTTAATATTACATTAGAGTCTTTATCTTGGCCCCCCTCCCCTATCTTCTCTGTATTCCACCGTGTCAGTCCTGTTTTTCTGGTTCGCGCATGCGCTGATGCAGCAACGAACAATAGCGAAAATTCGTTATTAATAACGTTTCAATCACGAAATTTATTTAAAAAATTTCGGAATACTTTATATAACGATCCAGCAAGGGAAATCCCCCCCGCGAGTTTAGAATCAAATTTTTTATGGCTCAACCACCCCTAATACATACCATATGTAGCAACCCAGTTCCCTTTCGTGCCTGGGGGGCAGGGGGCAGCCCCGGGGGTCCCACTTGCATTAGGGACAGCTGCAGCTGATGAGGACATGGAGGAAGGGGCTGATGAGTTAGCTGGGCCTTCCTCTCCCACAGAAAGCTTGGCCTGGGATGATGAATGGCCTGACGGTTATGACAGCTGGGAAAGTCAGGCTGACCCTGAGAGTGATTCCGATCAGTATGAGAAACCAGGTGGTTTCGGGTCGCAGGAAAGGATCAGGGAAACAGTGGAGGATGAGCCCATGGAAGCTGAAAGGGAGTTCGGCTCTCACAAAGATAGTGACCCAGGTGCTGGAAGGCAAGGACGAAGCTTTGATAGGAGACGGAGCATTGAGTCTAGCAGGAGAGACTGGCACCGCAGCCTAGAGCGCCAGAGAAGCGCTAGATCCCGTAGCACAGATTGGCGCAGAAGCCTAGAGCGTCGGGGGCCCCGCCAAGGGAATTAAGTATAGGATCCGTGGGAAAAGATCCTCAGTAGCTCGGCCACTTCTGTTCTAAAGGGAGTGAAGTGGCGAAGATCCACGGAGCCAGGATTGGGCTCATGCCATGCCAATAAGTTTCTTGGGTTTACTTTCATGAACCTTGTCTTGTTTTCCTTGCCACGGACCAAGTCTGTTTTTGATCCGCTTTGTTTTGCGGAGCCTTGCCAAGCTTTTGCCTTTGGATTTACCTAAGACTCTTACCTTACTGCTACTTTGATACTTCGATACTTTTTATGGACAATTTCCCTTTTCACCTGTTTTTTATTATTCAATAAATAGTTAGCTGATTACCGTCTCTGTGTGTCTGATTAAGGGGCTGGGCCAAGACCCTGCATCGTGACACCATATCATACAGACCTTTTGAGTGACATTATTGTTGTTAGAGAAGAACTTTCCAATTCATATCATTGTGTGCTGGGAGAAAAAATAATAAGACCTCTAAGACCTTTAGAGTGCCATCTATGCCTCAATGTCTTTATCTTTTTTCTGTAGGGTATGCCTGTTTACTAGCTCCTACAAAGACCGCAAAAGAGTGTGCTGAGCTTGATGGTTTTTGTGAGGTTGGAAATAAGTGTGATTCACCCTTTCCCGCCCAGGGAACATGTGGTCGAGGCACCATATGTTGTTTACCGTAAGTGTCTCTGCTTTTTTAAATAGATTGGACCACAGCTTTGAAAGTAACTAGAGGAAATTGAGGAATTAAAATGACTGCTACTTGTAGTGATGCAGGAAAAGAGGATGGGAAAAAAACATAACAAACAGGAATTCATCATGTTGTGCCAGGGGCCTAAATACTCCCTCCTGTCCTTTAGAAGGATGATAAAAACTTGGCTGTGGTACCGAGCCTTTGGAACCGTACAATGAGGCAGCGATAGGAACTCTTTTTATGCCAACCAGATTCGGTACGGATGTTTGAGACAGTTTTAAACAGAGGATTTTAACGTCAAGTTAACTGATTTTAATGGGTTGTTGTAGGTTTTTCGGGTTGTATGGCCATGTTCTGGAAGTATTCTCGCCTGACATTTCGCCTGCATCAGTGGCAAGCATCCTCAGAGGAAACTCAACAACCCAGTGATTCTGGCCATGAAAGCCTTTGACAATACAGTGATTTTAATGTTTTTGTATGTGTATGTGTATAGTCCAGTATGTTTTGGCATTGAATGTTTACCGTTTATATGTTGTGCTCTGCCATGAGTCCCCTTCGGGATGAGAAGGGCAAAATATAAATGCTATAAATAAATCAATAAGAGTATTAAAGATATATGGGGTGAAAAAAAGAAAAAAAGGACCGTTGATAATGGAGGTATCCCCCCCCCCCCTTTTCGGGGACAATGAGTTCTCTGCTGCTCAGCTATTATTATTTATATTATTTATTTCATTTATTTCTAACCCGCCCTTCTCTACCCCTGAGGGGGGACTCAGGGCAGCTAACAAAAAGGCAACAAGGCACCCCGGACCTAAGCTCCCATAATTCCCAACAGTCTACTTGTAAAGTCATCTCCATTGGTGCCCCCTTGTCGTGCGGGAGAGGTTTGCGTACCCTAATGAAGTTGTGAGCTATGCTGGCGATGGCATAATATCCACCGGTAGGGCCTCTCATGGCAGACAGGTCACAACCGAGCATAATAACCACCGGTAGGGCCTCTCATGGCAGACAGGTCACAACCGAGCGTCAATGGGCAGGATGGGCTCTCTAGCCTTTTGGCAACCATCCTAAGAGAAGGAAAACTCTGATTTCAAACCCGGGCATATGGTGCTCGTGTAACCCTTAAGGTCAACCATCTAGAGAAGGAAACTTTAATCAAACCTACAACTTGAGGACCTCGCTGCCACCGTCCAAGCTTGCTAGGCCCCGGCAGATGAACCTTTGGTTTAAAGGGTGAGGCCAGTTCTGTGCACGCTGCGCTCCACCAGAAAAATCCATTGCACAGGCTTGAAGGACACATCCAACCTCCGAAAATGAAATCATTAACGCGCTTGTAGAAAGCGCGGGATGAGTCCTTCCTAAGAATCTTCGTTCACAAAGTAATGCCCAGAGTAGGACTTGTAAAGTATCTTCATTGGGAAGAGTCATGCCAAAAGACAAAGATGGCTACCTAATTAAATAGCGTATACAGAATTCCAAAAATTATCTTTCTGTAGAACCTCTTGGTATGACTCTCTAGTTGTGAACTATCATACAACAATGTTATACATGTATTGAATCTATTTTATTGTCATGTTTTGTGCCATATTTCTACAGAAAACTCATCATTAAATCTTTTGTCTTTCTGCAGATTTGACGGAAATTGGGAAACTGTGTACTATGATGAGTAAGCTATCTTGCTTTTGAAATGTACAATGTTTCAAATAAACACAATATAAAGTGTTTTAAAAACGTGTGGTTTTGTGTTTCAGTGAAATGTATTTCCTCTATCATGGATGCCCCCTTCCACCTGAAAAATATGCATTCTATTACTGTTTTCTGAATAGATACCAACTTCGAAATCCAGTTCCAAGTCCCAATTAGAATTCATATTGGTTTTATTCAAAGTTTGTTAACTTACCCATTGCAGCACTATTAATTCAATAGTTTTGTTGTGTTTGGGATTAACAACTGGATATGAGTTCAAGTTTGGAACTAAATTTATAATAATACTCATCACTAATGTGTAATTATGTGCCAGTGATCTGGTTTTGTGGAATATTTCTTTTAATTAATATGTTTCCAAAGGATATGGTAGGGTTTTGTTTGTTTGTTTTTGTTTTTTGTTTTTTAAACTTAAATGAATGTGTATGATATGTTGATGTAATTGTATTTGAATGTGTAATGTTTTGGGGGGTTTTATACTGTGTTTTATGTGTTTTACTGTGTTGGCATCGAATTGTGCCTTTTTGGAAGCCGCTCTGAGTTCCCCCTCGGGGGTTGAGAAGAGCGGGGTAAAATGCCGGAAATAAATAAATAAATAAATAGGGAAATGGGGAGGCGTAGGAATGTTAAGATTAGTGTAAGCAAATTAATAAATCTTAACAAATATCTAATAAATCAACAAGAGATATAAGTGATATTTAAGTCAAGGAAAAAACATCCCATCGTGCAGATTCGAACTGCTGACCTTCAGGTCAACGGTCCTGCCAGCACAAGGGTTTAACCAATTGCACCACCACGGCTCCTTATTATTACACTGGGATTGTATCTATTTCTTAACAAAAAGAACTGCTTCTTGGCAGAATGGGGTTGGACTGGATGGCCCACGAGGTCTCTTCCAACTCAAGGATTCTTTGAATCCATTAGGCCTGGGTATGTTCGTCGGAATGCTTGTAAAATCGTAATGAATTTGGATTAAATTCACTTTTGAAGCGGTTTCGAGGCGATGTAAGCAACTTGGAAGTAAACTTGCCATTTTGAAGCCACTGCTGCCATTTTCGGAAAGGAATCGGCATTAGATTCTTGCCCCTCCTGAGGTGCTTTCCCCTCGTTGGCTGGAGGCAACCAGCTGTAGAGACTGCAAAAGGTCCTGTTGTTTTACAGCAGTTAAAAAATCACAGTTTCCCTTTCCTGGCGAGTGGCGATGCAAAGAGGGATGAGGTGGGCGTGGCTTAGCACAGCTATTCTTGAAGGCCATGCCCCCAGAAGACCATCATAGAGATTGCAAAAGGTCCTGTAGTTTAACAGTGGTGGTGCAAAGAGGGATGAGGTGGGCGTGGCTAAGCACAGCTATTCTTGAAGGCCATGCCCCCAGAAGACCATCATAGAGATTGCAAAAGGTCCTGTAGTTTAACAGTGGCGGTGCAAAGAGGGATGAGGTGGGCGTGGCTAAGCACAGCCACACACAAAGTCTCTGGAGTAGAACAACTACTTAAAGAATACACAAAGAAACAGGAAAAATACTTTCAAAATTCAAACCAGGAACATATTTTCTTTATTATTATTTTTAAATACTTTGCACACAAAGGGTTCCTGAGCATGAGCAGAGTGCCCTTGGCCTCCATACCTGAACATGCAGAGAGCAGAAGGTTTGCACACAAAGGGTTCCTGAGCATGAGCAGAGTGCCGTTGCCCATGTCAAGGCTTTTGTGGAGTAAAACTGGAGGAAAGGGACCCAGAGAATGTTCAGAGAGCAGGAGTTTTGCACTCAAGGGGTTCCTGAGCATGAGCAGAATGCCATTGCCCAGGTCAAGGCTTTAGAGGAATGTAAACGTGCAGGAACCAGCCAAAAGGGGCTCCTGAGTACAAGCAGACTGCCCTTGGCTTCCACATCTGTGAAGGCTGTTTGGCCAAAGGGTTTCTGAGCATGAGCAGAGTGCCACTGCCCAGGTCAAGGCTTTAGTGGAGGCTAAAGGTGCAGGAACCAACCAAAAGGGGCTCTTGAGTATGGGCAGAGTGCCACTATCCAGGTCAAGGCTTTTGAGGGGTCCCCAGCTGGAGGAAAGGGCCTCAGAGAAGGTGCAGAAAGCAGGTTTGCACACAAAGGGCTCTAGACCAGGGCTGTCCAACTGGCGGCCCGGGGCCGTATACGGCCCCCCAGCCCCTTCCCTCCACCCCCCTAAGCTTTTTAATAAAAAAATAAAAATTGAAAAATAAAATGAATAATAATATTTTTTTAAAAACCCTACTTCCGGGTTCGGAGCAAGTATCGCGAGAATAAGCAAACCACACGGGATTTCGCTGTCAAAGCGAGATCACGCCGACGTTGTCAGTGAAAACCGTGTGGATTGCGTATTCTCGCGATACTCTTCAGCTACTCTACTACTGGATCACTGAGGCCCACAGACGCGATTAGGACCTTCTTCGGCTCAGTCGGTCGTCACCTCTCTCGTCTTAGAAAAGGTAGGCTGAAGCAGGGGGCTCCTCAGGGGGCTCCTCATTCCCTCCCCCAATCTCCCCTCATGTATTAAATATAAAATTAAATATATTCAAAGATGAAATAAGGGGAGATGGGATACATTAAGGGGGGAGGGGAGGATGGAATTAAATATATTTAATATTAAATAAAAATAAGGGGAGAGGGGAGGATGGAATAAAATATATTCAATATTAAATTAAAATAAGGGGAGAGGGGAGATGGAATTAAATACATTTAATATTAAATTAAAATAAGGGGATTAGGGTGTATGGAATTAAATATATTTAATATTAAATTAAAATAAGGGGGGAGGGGAGGATGGAATTAAATATATTTAATATTAAATTAAAATAAGGGGAGAGGGGAGGATGGAATTAAATATATTCAATATTAAATTAAAATAAGGGGGAGGGGAGGATGGAATTAAATATATTTAATATTAAATTAAAATAAGGGGAGAGGGGAGGATGGAATTAAATACATTTAATATTAAATTAAAATAATTTAATATCTTATCCCTGCATTTTATCTCAGTAAAAGATTATATTTGACTGTATGGATGCCCCTTTTGAATGCCCACCCTGCATTTAATGTTAGTAAAAGATTATATTTGACTGTATGGATGCCCCTTTTAAATGCCCACCCTGCATTTTATCTCAGTAAAAGATTATATTTGACTGTTTGCATGCGGGGGCGGGGCGGAGCTGGGGGAGAGGGCGGAGCCGGGGTGGGGAGGGGTGGAGCCAGGGGCAGGGCAGAGCCGGGGGCGGGGGCAGACCCTACGCCCCCCCAAGTCATCAGTGATCAGAATTCAGGCCCCTGGGCCGTTAGAAGTTGGGCAGCCCTGCTCTAGACCATCAGCAGAGTGCCTTTGCCCAGATCAAGGCTTTTGAGGAGCCTAAAGGTGCAGGAACCGGCCAAAAGGGGCATCTGAGCATGAGCAGAGTGCCACTAAAGTTTCTGGAGTAGAACAACTACTTTCAAAGTAAAGACCACACAAAGAAACAGGAAAAACACTTTCAAAATTCAAACCAGGAACATATTTCCTTTATTATTATTTTTTTTAAAAAAAAACTTTAAAAAACATTGAAAGAGTCTTCCCTGGCAGGGGAATTCAACTCACGACCTTCTGCTTGTGGGGGAGGTGCACTCTCCTTGAGCCACAGCTGCCTATAGAAAATTTCCATTCAGAACTTGTACTGCATTTAAAAGTGGGAAGTTCGGCAGTCTATAAAACCTTTTTGTAAAAGCTTTGAAAATTTGTCAAAAATCCATGGATAAATCAAAAGTTATGAAATTTGGTGAGCTAACAGTGATCCATGTGTTCTACCACTGTAGCAAGTTTCATCAGGATTGGTCTAAAAAGGAGGGAGGGACAATCCCTTGAAGTTCCCCCAGTGCCAGTGCTGTTTCTTTCCTATTGCGCATGCACGTCTGCCATTAACAAAGCCATTCTAAAATTTCTGAAATATTCAGAAAAATTCCCCCCAAAATTTGAAAATTTCGGAAATCATTCAGATTCGAAACGCCAGTGCCCCCTACATCCAAAATGAGTTTTGAACCCTTTTTTTGATCAAACAGGCCTACAAGCTACTTTAAGCACCTTTTCAGAAGCATATGAAATGCTTGACCTCTCACTGAACACTGAGAAAATCAAAGTGTTTTACCAGTGGGCACTAACCAATCCCTCTGCAATCCCAGAAATAAAGCTTAATTGTGTAAAGCTAGAAAACAGAGGCAGTCACCTCTCTACAAAAACCAACATTGATGCCAAAATACAACACTACTTGAGATCTGTGAGTGCAGCATTTTCTCAAATGAAGTTGACAGTGTATGAAGATTGGAACATTCACAGGAATATCAAGATGCTTGTTTATAAAGCTATTGTACTTCCAACTGTGTTGTATGCTTGCAAAACATGGACTGTTTTGCAGGCATACAACACAGTTGGAAGTACAATAGCGTTATAAACAAGCATTGTCACGGTCAGAGTGACACGTATTCTTTTATACCAGGGCTGTCCAACTGGTGGCCCGGGGGCTGTATACGGCCACCCAGCCTCTTCCCTACGCCCCCCTATGCTTTTTAATAAAAAATAAATAAAATAATACATTAAATTAAAATATTTTTTTAAATTACCCACTTCCGGGTTTCGGAGCAAGTATCGCGAGACTACGGAAGCCACACGAGATTTCGCTCTCAACTCGAAATCTCGCCTGTGTTAAGAGCGAAATCCCGTGTGGCTTCCGTAGTCTCGCGATACTCCTGTTGCCGAAATCTCGGCTACTTAATCCCTGCGGCCCACGCAGACGTGATTTGTACCTTCCCGGCTGCTGCCTCGGTTCGTCGTCGCCTCTGCTCGTGGTCCGGCTGCTCCTGGATCCCGCGCGTTTGGGAAGGTAGGCTAACCTTTATGTTATTATTATCTAATTGTGTATTTGAATGCCCACCCTGCATTTAATGTTAGTAAAATATTATATTTGACTGTATGGATGCCCCTTTTGAATTCCTACCCTGCATTTTATCTCAGTAAAAGATTATATTTGACTGTATGCATGCCTCTTATGAGTAGTAAGCCAAGGGCGGAGCCGGGGGCGGGGGCAGACCCTATGGCCCTCCAGGTAATTCAGGCCCCTGGGCCGGTAGAAGTTGGACAGCCTTGTTTTATACCAAGGGAGCAGTGCAACAGAGCAGCCAATGTCATGCAAATAGACAAGGGGAGACCAAATTTGGATTTTAACACTATGTATGTGACTTTTATTAAGAGTAAATATTGTAACAATCACATTTGAGCATAAAAGCATAAAAAGGAATACAATGCAATAAATCAGGTTAATATGCAAATATTAAAAGAAACATAGAATCACATTGAACATTTAAACCCTTAAACCACAATCACGTTAAGTATAATATAAAGAACTGATTCAAAAGAGACTAATCACCTTAAAGATTTGATTTGAGTAAAGTACAGCAGCATTTAATCAGCAGTTAGCAGCATTTCTTAAGGACATGCATACCTGACACACACACACACTCAGCAAGCAATCACAAGCTCACACACACACACACATACACCGACTGCATTCACACCTTCATACATACACTGAGGTAGATAGTGTTGCTCTTCCCAAATCCATGGCTAGGTGATTTGGGATGAGATGTCCTGTCCCCCCGTCCCCCCAATCCATAGCCAGGCGACTTGCAGGAAGAAGCTGGATGATTCCCCGTCTGGGCCAGAGAACCAACAACGGCAGAGGTGAAACCTGGGGTCTTATATTATTTTCTCCACTTCCCCTCCATCCGTGGCCAAAACTGACAGTTATTAATTTGGTTCTATTCTTCTGTTATTACTCCATTCTTTGAAGCCAATAGCGTATCGGCCATTCTCTGTTTATGCTTAGGCATGTTCTGTATTTCTACTCAAGCTTGAGTGGTTTCCAAAATGAAGGAAAAGCCCGCTTCTCTCTGCCAAGTCTTCAGGCCCTCCCCTACCAGCATGCATTGCAGATCTCCATGTTTCTCTGGCCTATCTGACACAACTTTGGTTCTTGCAGAAAATTACATACTTCAGCCATACACATCCACGCATATCATGCTATCCTTACAGCATCTTAACTCAAGAATAAAAAATGATCGTCTTCCGGGTAACCAGGGTGATCAGCCGCCTCAGGTCGCTGACTACTCCCGCTGCAGGCCCGGATCACCTCCCGGGATGGCAGGCACTCCAAAGCCGGAATGGCAGGCACTCCATGGCAGGGCCATCAGCTGGGGAACGGCTGGGGGCGAGAGCGGGCAGAGGCCTGCAGCCTCCAATCGCTTGCTGCTCTGCTCTGCTGTGCTCTGCTGCGGCGGCGGCTGGGTCTGCTTTGTCATCCTCTAGGCTGGGTCCATTGGGTCATTCCATCTTGGGATCCTTCCTCTCTTGAGGGTGTTAGCTTCTATCTTAGTTCACACCTTGTCTTCTTGAATTTCATTTTAGTGGTTTTTATTATTATTTTATAATAATTTTATAATAATAATATAATAAATAATATAATATAATGTTATATTATAATTTCAATATATTATAATGTATTTATTTATTTATTTATTTCCGGCATTTTACCCCGTTCTTCTCAACCCCCGAGGGGGGACTCAGAGCGACTTCAAAAAGGCACAATTTGATGCCAACACAGTAAAACACATAAAACACAGTATAAACCCCCCAAAACATTACACATTAAAATACAATTACATCAACATATCATACACATTCATTTAAGTTTAAAAACAAACAAACAAACAAACAAACAAAAACCACAGTGTTCCGTCCATAAAAGTATTGAGCCCTATTCATCAAACTTTCCATTAAAATCCAGTCTAAAATGCTGCCTTGTGCTAGTGTGCAAATGCCTAGTCCCATAGCCAGGCTTTTACTTTTTTCCTGAATGCCAGGAGGGATGGAATTGATCGTATGTCACTAGGAAGCACATTCCACAGATGAGGAGCCACCACCGAGAAGGCTGTCTCCCTCGTCCCCACCAGCCGCATTTGAGGAGTTGACGGGAGCGAGAGCAGGGCCTCCCCGGATTATCTTAAATTACGAGGTGGGACGTAGCGGCAGATGCGTTCGGACAAGTAAGCTGGGCCAGAACTGTATAGAGCTTTAAAGGTCAATATATATAATAATTATTATGATATTAATACTAATAATATATTAATATTTCTTAATATATTAATATGTTAATATTAATGATGTGTAATATATAGTAAATAAATAAATAAATAAATAATATAGATTAGCATGTAGTTCAGCCTTTAGGTGCGGCCCTCCATAATATTTTTTGGCTCTCGTGTGACCCATTGGAAAAAATAATTGCCCACCCCTGGTATAGAGGGTGAAAGGAAGAAAGGTGCCAAGAAAAAGGTACATCAAGCAATCCCTTGTCAGAACCACCTTCCAACTGAAAATGTATGTCATCATGTGAAATATCATGCGGATCTAGAATAGGGCACTGCAGTCACTTACAGACCCTGCTTTTTGAAGACAACCATACTAGGCCATGAGGAATCACCTATGGTGATAATGGGCCCAATGTCCAAAGCACTACATTCAGCTGAACTCATCATAGGCTTTTCTCTAGAAGACATGAAAGGAGGATATTTGTTATGGCTTTCCTCAGGGATTGAAAAATTGTGAATTACCCAAAATCACCAAATGGGGTTCCATGGCTGAGTACAGATTTAAACCATTCAGATCCTAGTCTGATGGTCAAGCTACTATACCTTACTGGCTCAATATTCTAGGGACCATTACCATATTTGCACCACCTATTGATGAAGTACTTTGGCCACATCATGAGAACACAGCAAATCATAGAGAAGACAATGATGCTGAGGAATTTGAAGGAAAAAGGAAGAGGGCACGATGGCTTGACTCTGAAGGAGCCGGGGGTGGTGACGGCTGACAAAGGGTGCTCTGGCGTGGGCTGGTCCATAAGGTCACACAGAGTCGGAAGTGACTGAATGAATAAACAACAACAAAATTGACCATAAATGTTTCTTTATCTCCTGGAAAATTTCAATGTACTGACGCCATCCAATAAACCATCACTTTAAGTACTACTTTAAGTACTACAGTCCTAGGATATAAAATGCCCGGACTAGGTGCTCCCATGTTAAATGTGTACCTAGTTGGTGTTATACTTCACAGTTTCTCTTATAGGAGAAAATGAAACAATATTAGAAGCTTCAACTTTCTTCCTTTGATGCATTCATGTTCCTTATACTATCAACTTTCTTGTGATTCCTCTTGATTCTAATGCAACCTGCCCATCATTATTTATTTATTTATTTATTTATTTACTTTATTTATATTCCCGTCTTCTCACCCCAAAGGGGACTCAGAGCGGATTACAGGTACACATACTTAACAGACAATCCCTGCCGTTTCCACATACACAACATATAGACGAACAGAGGCAAACTCTGGCCACCAGGGGGAGCTGACGATCTCCTCATCTCTCAGCGTTTCCAGCGTTCCTTGTTGTTTCTTCCGCATTCTCAGTGATCCTGGAGTTCTTTAATGGCCTCATAATTCAGTCAAAATTTGCCTCCCCATTTAATGTGGTACCTTTATCTCCTACTTGACAGATGCAACTGTCTTTCGGGCTGCAAAGGTCGACAGCAGGCTACACTTAAAGGTCAAGCACCCACCTTGACCCGGGCAGGCCTCCAACTCATTACCTACTGGTCAAAGAGATCTTATGCAGCTGACACTTAGCCAGCTGCGCCACATTCCCGGTGCCAAGGAAACATTGGTTATTTTTGCTTGATAACATTACAACCCTTTTACAAGATATGAAGGCCCACACAGCCACTTTCCTGCAGCTGTTGGAAAGTTTACTAGGATCCTTGGAACACCCACTTCAGTTCATATCATTTATTTCAAGAAATGATTTGCTAGTCTAATGACATGATGGAAAAACAAGTTAAAGAGAAATCAATATAAGTGAATGAGACACTGAGTATCTTCAGACAAACTCACTGCTCTTCATGCAGTTTTTCTGCCATTCTCTGGGGAACATTCATGCAGGCAACTTCTGACTGAAGAGCTATCGGTAAGTGAGCCTACTGTCACATTCAAGAAATTTGATAGCAGCCTTTTTCTTTTCTTTGCTCTCTGACTTGATATTACTATCAAGTTTCAATTGTTAACATGAAGTAAGAATTAAAGATTCAGCTGTATGGTGATCTCTTTTAGTAAGTTTGATCAACTCTATCTTGATAGTATCTGACATCTACTCATGGCCTATAATGTTTGTTGGGATCAATCATTTGGGCTATGCTAAGAATTCTGCAGTAATATGTTCCCAGGGACAACAATCAGGAGTGGCTTCGGCATACCACTGAAGTCCAGATTGTCAGGTGCAGTTCAGGAGTTCATGGTATCCATGACAAAAATGGGCCTATCTCAATCGGTTTCTTGACCGACATACTCAGCAAGTCATACCCTTGATGTGATTTTATTTATTGATTTATTTGTTAGATTTATTGGCCGCCACTCCCAGCCAGCTCGAGGTGGCTTACATCAAGCACAACACTAAAACAACAAATCTACAACAGCAATAAAACCACAAGGATAAAACAATTCCTAAGAGATAACACAAGTCCTAGGGGATAGCACATTACAACTCAAAGGCCTGCCAGAATAGGGCCAACTTGCAGGCCTTCCGAAAAGCCAACAGATTATACAAGGCCCGAGCCTCCAGGGGTAGTGCGTTCCAGAGAACTGGGGTGATGATGGAGAATGCCCTTCTCCGTGTTGAAGTTAGGTGGTATTGTTTGACATTGGGCACGGCTAGAAGATTCCACTCTTCAGATCTCAGTGTTCTCATGGGACAGTATGGGGTTAGGCGGTCCCTTAGGTACACTGGCCCGAGACCATACAAGGCCTTAAAAGTCAAGACTAACACTTTGAAGGTGATCCGGTACTCAATAGGAAGCCAGTACAGTTCCCGCAGAATTGGTGTGATGTGGCAGCTCACAGGAGCTCCTGCGAGCAACCAAGCTGCGGCGTTCTGCACCAGCTTGAGTTTCCGGGTCACTGACAGAGGCAGGCCAATGTAGAGAGCGTTACAGTAGTCTAACCTTGAGATGACCATGGCTTGGATCACTGTGGCCAAGTCATGCCGAGACAAGTAAGGGGCCAGCCTCCTAGCCTGGCGAAGATGGAAAAACGCCACTCTGCTGACAGCGGAGATTTGTGCCTCCATTGACAGCAGAGGGTCCAAAAGAACTCCGAGGCTCTTTACTGAAGACGATGGGCATAACGCCACGCCGTCCAGGGTCGGAAGCTGGACATCCCTACCGCCCGGTTGGAGCATATGGATCTGTGAATGGAAGTGATCAATATATCTGAGTTGACATGGACAGATAATTTTCTTGTCAGGGCTAGTATCACAGCTACAATCTTAAGGGGTGGGAGACTGCAACCTACCTCTGCTTCAGTCCCTGCATGTCCAGCTGAGCTGTTCTGAATAGTGAGAGGTTTAACTCAGGTACCATCCCCTCTGAACCCATTATTAGGGCCTTCACTAGCTCACTATTATGCCTTTAACAACCATTTCATAGATAAAATCTTTTGCATAAGAGCTGACTAAGGAGCAGAAGTAAAAAACAAGGTGTCCAGCAATTCTGGAAGTGGGATTACACCAATGTCAATTGGTGAATATAGTTAATGTGGACAAGCTGCTGGGGCAGGTAAAAGGACAACCTGCTTTCATGATCCTTGCCCCTCTTGGTTGGTTAGCCAGGGAGGAGGTGTATGAGGAACTCACCCATTTAAGGCAGGGCCCAGACCAGCCTGGCAGTTTGGCAGACAGAACATCCAGGAAAAGGGGGAGTGGTTGGGAGCCTTCCCTGGGAGGAGTTAGGGAGAGAGCTGCCTGGGAGGAGCCCTGAGTTAAGGGGAGGAGCCGAACTACTGGAGGGAGAGAGAAAGGGCTTATTTGCCAGTTCTTGACAAGCTCTCAGAGAGAGATGAGTGTTTGTGACACGCTCTCAGAGAGAGGAGAGTTGCTGACAGCTCCTTGTCAGGACTCATAGAGTAAAGAGCCTCTGTGTCAAAGCTCTGTTAGAGTAAAGAGCCTCTGTGTCAGAGCTCTGTTAGAGTAAAGAGCCTCTGTGCCAAAGCTCTGTTAGAGTAAAGAGCCTCTGTGTCAAAGCTCTGTTAGAGTAAAGGGCCTCTGTGCCAAAGCGCTGTTAGAGTAAAGGGCCTCTGTGCCAAAGCGCTGTTAGAGTAAAAGGCCTCTGTGCCAAAGCTCTGTTAGAGTATAGAGCCTCTGTGCCAAAGCTGTGTTAGAGTAAAGAGCCTCTGTGCCAAAGCTCTGTTAGAGTAAAGAGCCTCTGTGCCAAAGCTCTGAAGTGAACTATCTAGGATAGTTGATTTTATAGATAGCTCACCACTAGTTTAGTTATTAGTGGGAGTGAGTTCTAGTTTAGACAAGTTTCGCACTGTCTGTTGAACATCTAAGATTGAGTAAACATTTTGCTGGAACCATCACACTAACGAACCATCTGTTAATTACCATTACGCTCTCGTGCCTCATTTGAAGAACCAATATACTCTGTGCCTGTTAAGTCAATAAAAGTTTAACTATTGACTTTTAAGAAAAGCCTCTGTTGTGCTCTTTACATCAGCTGTGTGATCCAGCTCCAGTGTCTTTCGTGTTCCCCATTTCTAAAGAAGTTTTACCTCAGCATCCTCGTAGTTTAATTTGGTGAATATTATTAAAGCCTAACTGAAGGGTTGTTTTATAAGAAAATACTAGAATTAATATTTTAGGTTGGTGGTAGCGATCCAAGAAGAGTTTTAACATCCTCCAGACATTATTTTAAGAGCCAAGTCGTCACAAGGTGCAATTTGATCTCAAACACAACACATTATTAATGTATATCTCAGAGAGATGTATTTTCCATCCTGTTTAAAAGAAGCATTAGTTAGGCCACTGTTGAAAAAGCCTTCCCTGGAACCCTTGGATCTAAATAATTACTGGCCAGTCTCTAACCTTCTTTTTTTGGGGCAAGGTGATTGACAACTCGATGAGGTCTTGGATCACACACTTCCTTGACCCATTTCAAACCAGCTTCAGAGCAGGACGGGGAGTTGAGGCTTCTATGTTTGCCTTAGTAGGATGTGTGTCCCTGTTGATGCTTCTACACTCCCTCCATGATATCATGATAAACCATGATATCATTCTGAAACACCTCATAGGTTTGGAAATTGGAGACACTGTGTTGCAGTGGTTCAGGTCATACCCTGCAGGCAGGTTCCAGATAGTGGTGCTTGGGGAAAAACTGCTCTTCAAAAAAGGAGCTGCTATATGGCATCCTACAAAATGCCATTCTGTCCCCAATGCTTTTTAATATTTACACGAAACTGCTAGGTGAAACCATCTGGAGCCATGGGGCAGGGTGTTATGAGTATGATGATGACACCCAAAAATATTTATCTATGCCTGCAAAAAACAGTTACAGTCATGGGTAGTGTGTCTCCTCTGAATGAATACCTGGAGGAGGTAATGTGTTAGATGAGGGGGGGAAATGTAACTGAATTCAGACAAAACAGAGGCACTTGTCATCAAGGGTTGTAATATGGGGCTAAATGTGTGTCAGGATGGGGTAACACTCCCCCTGAAAGACTGTGTTCACAGCTTGGGAGTGCTACTAGATCTGTCTCTCCAAATGTCAGCTCAGCTAGATGTTACAGTCAGGAGTGCTTACGAGGGTGGGTCAATAAGTCAGTGACTTTTTGAATTTCCCGCCTCTTAACTGAAAGGGCAACACTGCTCCTGTCAACAGGCACCTGTCAGTTGACTCGTGTCAAAATTTGAACAAGCTGTGTCATTTAGTTTGTGTTTGACAGCCATTGATAGCAGACTAACTTGTGATTTGAGGAGAAAATGGAAAAAAGTGAATTTCGTGTGCTCATTAAGCATTATTTTTTGCGGAAAAAAAACATCACTCAAACCCATAGATAAATACTATGGGGACTCTGCACCATCAATTTCAATAGTAAAAAAGTGGTTTACTTAATTTTGTTGTGGCCATACAAGCACGGAAGATGCCGAAACAACTGAAAAAATTCACAAAGTGGTGTTGGCCGATCAGAGATTGAAAGTGTGAGAGATTGTGGAAGCCATAGGCATCTCACATGGCTCAGTGGTTTCAATTTTAAATGATCACTTGTGTATGAGAAAGCTTTCCGCAAGATGGGTGCCGCGTTTGCTCACAATCGACCACAAAAGCAATCATGTGACAATTTCGCAGGAGTGTTTGGTGTTGTTCAACCGCAATATGGACGAGTTTTTGCTTCGTCTCGTAACCGTGGACGAAATGTGGATCCACCACAACACACCAGAGATCAAACAGCAGTCAAAACAGTGGGTTTCTCGGGGTGAATCAACACCAAAGAAGGCCAAGATGGGGTTGTCAGCCAATAAAGTCATGGCAACCGTTTTTTGGGGTGCACGTGGTATAGTCTACATTGACTACCTTCAAAAGGGTAAAACAATCAATGGCGAATATTATGCCCTTTTGAAGGTAGTCAATGTAGATTATACCATTGAAAGATTGGGTCGATTTAATGAGGATTTGGCGTGGGGGGGGGGGGGGGAGTCGCATTTGGCCAAGAAAAAAGGTCTCTTGCACCAGGACAATGCAAGGGTGCACACATGTGCAGTTGCCATGGCAACAATCCATGAATTGGGATAAGAATTGCTCCCTCATCCACCCTATTCTCCAGATTTAGCCCCAAGTGACTATTTCTTGATTCCAAACCTGAAGAAATGGCTCAACGGAAAGAGATTTGACTCCAACAAGCACAGAGAATGCCGAATGTTCTGGATGCCCAGTTGAGGTCTCTACACTCGAAACAATTGAAAAAATTCATGATATGGTGTTGGCCAATCGGAGATTGAAAGTGTGAGAGATTGTGGAAGCCATAGACATCTCACATGGCTCAGTGGTTTCAATTTTAAATGATCACTTGGGTATGAGAAAGCCTTCCGCAAGATGGGTGCCGCGTTTGCTCACAATCGACCACAAAAGCAATTGTGTGACAATTTCGCAGGAGTGTTTGGCGTTGTTCAACTGCAATATGGATGAGTTTTTGCACCCTTTCATAACCGTGGATGAAACGTGGATCCACCACAACACACCAGAGATCACATAGCAATCAAAACAATGGGTTTCTCGGGGTGAATCGGCGCCAAAGAAGGCCAAGGTGGGTTTTTCAGCCAATAAAGTCATGGCAACCGTTTTTTGGGATGCACGCGGTATAATCCACATTGACTACCTTCAAAAGGGTAAAACAATCAATGGCGAATATTATGCCAACTTATTGGGTCAATTTAATGAGGATTTGAAGGAAAAAAAGACTGCATTTGGCCAAGAAAAAAGGTTTTTGCACCAGGAGAATGCAAGGGTGCACACAAGTGCAGTTGCCATGGCAACAATCCATGATTTGGGATACGAATTGCTCCCTCATCTTCTCCATTCTATGGATTTAGCCCCGAGTGACTATTTCTTGTTTCCAAACCTGAAGAAATGGCTCGGCGGAAAGAGATTTGACTCCAACAATGAAATCATCTCATGAACAAATACCTCTTTTGATCACCTTAACAAATCTTATTTTTTGGACGGGATAAAAAAAAATTGGGGAAACGTTGGACAAAGTGTATAGAGCTCAAAGAAGACTGTGTTGAAAGATAAAATGATTTTTTTAAATCCAAAAACCTGTGTTTCATTCAAAGTGTCACTGACTTATTGACCCAGTCTTGAATTACCAGTTTTGGCTGATCTGCTAGCTGCACCCCTTCCTCGATTTGGAGGGCCCAAAGATGGTGTGCACACACTGGTAACCTCAAGGTTGGACTTCTGCAATATGCTTTACATTGGGCCATCCATCTCAAACACTTTGCTCCTCTGGGGTGCTGCTACTCCAACCTGTCAGAACTGACTTGCAACCGTCATCATCGGCTGCCCCACAACTGTGTCACGACCTGCCAGACGAGATCTGATAGCTTAAACAGCCATTGCAATTGAAAACATTTCTAAAGATCTATCTCTTCTGGCAGGCCCATTCAGCTAGTTTTCATCATGAATGTTAAACTCGCCTCTTGTGTTCAATATATTTTAATATTTGTTTTGTGTATATTAATGCTTGTACTCATAGAAATATATTTTAATCTTTGTCCTTTTATATAATGTTTACGAAGAGTATCTGTTTTAGCTATGTTGTAACCCACCTCAGGCGGGCTTTAAATAAGAGGTGGGTAAGAAATAATAACAATAATAACAATAATAATAATAGCCACATATAGTGCAAGACCCTGAGAACATCCTCTTAAACAGCAAACATGCATTGGACACATTTATTTATTTATTTATAAGTGTCAGCTGCATATGATCTCTCTGACCTGTAGGTCATGAGTTCGAGGCCTGCCCGGGTCAGGGTGGGTGCCCAACCTTAAGTCTAGCCTGCTGTCGACCTTTGCAGCCCGAAAGACAGTTCATTTGTCAAGTAGGAGATAAAGGTACCACATTAAGTGGGGAAGCAAATTTTGACTGATTTATGAAGCCATAAGAATTCCAGGAGTCGCTGAAGATTGCGGAAGAACAACAAGGGACGCTGGAAAAATAAACATGCTGAGAGAGATGAGGAGTGCGTCAGCTCCCCCTGGTGGCCAGAAGTTTGCCTCTTTGTTCGTCTATGTTCGTCAATATATGTCTAAAAATATGTCTATATATGTTGAACTGCAGGGATTGTATGCAAGTATATGTACTGTAATCCGCTCTGAGTCCCCTTCGGGGTGAGAAGAGAGAAATATAAATTAAGTTAACACAACATAGCATCTCAAAATATCAACAAGTTACAAAAGTATTTAAAAATGTAATGCTGTGCTGGTCACATAGACCTCAGATCATTTTGGTTCCCAATCTATAAGGAAGTGGTGTATAATAATGATGATTTCATTTATTTATTGACTATATTTATATCCCACCTTTCTATACCCTGGAGGGAACTCAAGGCAGCTTATAGATAGGCAATAATTCAATGCTTTCACAACAATATACAATTAAAATACATTAAAATTTAAATTAAAATAAACATTAAATATATTAAATTATTTTGAAACATTAAAACAAAGCAATCCACAATTGCAATCCATGTCAGTCCATTAGTCATTGCACATAGTTCCAGTTAATCTAATTGCACTATGGTCCTTCTCTGAAGGCTTGATCCCAGAACCACATTTTCTCTTTGTCTGAAGGTCAGGAGGGAGGGGGCTAATCTAACATCATTGGGAAGGGAGTTCCATAGCTGAGGGGCCACTACTGTGAAGGCCCTGTCTCTCATTCCCACCAGTCACACCTGCGAAGGAGGTGGGACCGAGAACAGGACCTCCCCAGATGATATTAATTTTTGAGATGGTTCATGGGGGAGATCCATTTGGACAGGTAAGATGATGATGATGATATGTGTATATTAGATAACGATATTGCTCATGAACACTTTGTTATTGTCTTTATAACTCTGATGTTCTATAAAATACTGGTGGTTGGGGGGGGGGGAACCCTTTGGTTGGACTGAAAGCAGTCCTAGGGCCTGGTATATACTTTGGCCAAAGTGATTTCTTGTTATCTGTTTGCCTTTCGGTTTCAGGACACATTTGAGCTTTGTGTCTCACCTGGGAGATTGAATAGTGCTGATACTTCTGATCTTATCCAACACAGTCATGAACATTGCCAGCCTTTCCATCGTTATCTTTTGCTGGGCCCTCTTGGCATCTCCAGGTAAAGCATGTATTTTTTTAAAAAAATAAGCTATAGATTTTACATGCTCCCAAGTATATAGGGATATAAAAGAAATACTGTATAAAAATCAAACATTTACTGTGTAATATGATTTTTGTTCCTGGGCTTTAAATGTAATTCCCTAATTGTTTTATTATTATTATTGTTATACTTTATTTATACCCCGCCCTTCTCACCCCAATGGGGGACTCAGGGCGGCATACAGCCCATGGCATACAATGCTGCATATAACTAACAACACACAAGGTGAGCTATGGAGAACAACTCAGAGAACAAAACTCTAGTCAAAGGCAATTAAATGGACAGTTGCACATTAAAAAGGCATCAAAATATAGCTGTACAATTAAGAGGATTGTATTATATCAAAATCACGCACATTATACTAATGTCTACAAACGTGCCAACTGTAGTAACAACACATTAAATTTGAGCTTCTATATAGATGCTGATATAGGTTCATGTGTATATGTCAAAGAACTATATCAAATGTACAACATCACAATTGGGTGAAGCCAATAATTATGATAGTAGGGAAAATACATACTGTATAACCACTGGTGTCTTACTATAAGGCACTATGCAAAACTCACAAGCCGTTCAATGTCTTAGCCTAGGATGGTCCGTATTGACCTGAGTATAAGCTGAGGGTGGGAAATGTAGCAGCTATTGGTAAATTTCAAAATAAAAATAGATACCAATAAAATTACATTAATTGAGGCATCAGTAGGTTAAATGTTTATGAATATTTACATAAAACTATAATTTAAGATAAGACTGTCCAACTCTGATTAAATTATTATTCTAGCCTTCTTCAGTGTAAATCTGTTTATGTATCCTTCCAATAATAATAGAGTAAAATAATAAATGTAATAAAAATAATAATAGAGTAAAATAATAAATGTAATCATAATAATAAATAGAGCAAAATAATGAATGAAATAGTAACAATAGTAATAAAGTTAAATTATAAATGTAATAATTATAATAATAATAAATAGAGTAAAATAATAAATGTAATAATAATAATAATATAGTAAAATAATAAATAATATTGACTCGAGTGTAAGTCGAGGAGGGTTTTTTCAACCTAAAAAAGGCTGAAAAGTATATACAGTACTTTCAAAGTAAGTACCACACAATTAAAATACTTTCAAACCAAGGTCATATTTTTTCCAAATTTTGTTACATACTGTAATAAATCGGTTTTTGCAAGGCTTTCTTTAAAAGGCAGGTTGGTTTTCCTTTAGTGGAAGTTAGCTGAAATGTTTTCTGCAGAGTCCATTGTAAACACTGCGGGTTAACTTGTCACTAACCGATTTGTGTAAATGAGTGGCCTTCAGAAACCTTTCACTGTTGTCAAATTTCTCATGACCCCATTTGGGGTTGGGATGAATAGTTTAAGAACTAGTGTTCTAACACACAATAATCACAGAACTCTGTAGGTGTAAAGTTATAGTCTATCTAGATCAGGGGTGCTCACACCTTTTCAGCATGCGAGCTACTTATAAAACAACCAAGTCAAAACGATCTACCTACCCACTACTCAGAGAGCCATAAAAGCAAAATATTTGGAAATTTATTTCAGCGAGAGCCATATAATATATTTTAAGACTGAATTCAACTAAATGTGAGTATAATAAGCCCCTAAATTTATTCATAATAATAATGATGATGATATTCATTCGGCCTCTGCTACTACTACTACTAATAATAGTAACAACAACAACAATAGGTTCCTAGAGTAGAAGGAGACCTCCAAGGGCCATCCAGTCCAACCTCCTTCTGCCATAAGGGAAAAACACAAAGCATTCCTCACAGATGGCCATTCAGCCTCTGATAATAATAATAACAACAACAACAATGGGTTCCTAGAATAGGAGGAGACCTCCAAGGGCCATCCAGTCCAACCCCCTTCTGCACCTGGGTGGCGCGGGGAGCCTGCGGGGCGGGACTGAGCCTTCCTCCCGCCCTGCCTGCGATCTACCAGGACACCCTATGCGATCTACCTAATGAGCACCCCTGATCTAGATTAATGAAATCGCTGTTCCTGCCTCTTCCAGATGATCAAGGTGGATTGGCGCTGCTCGTGTTATTGGACCTCACGGCAGCGTTCGATACTGTCAATCATGATCTTTTGACCCACCGACTGGCTGGGGCCGGGGTGAGGGGGTCAGCCCTTAGTTGGCTGTCCTCCTTCCTCCGGAACCCGTCTCAACAAGTGAGAAGGGGCAAGGTTGTCTCTGAGGGCATCCCACTTCCTTGTGGGGTGCCTCAGGGGGCAATTCTCTCCCCTTTGTTATTTAACATCTACGTCCGACCACTTTCTCAGTTGGAGCGCAGCTTCAGGCTGGAGTGTCACCAATATGCGGATGACACCCAGCTCATTCTGGGGATGGAAGGCCAGCCTGACTCTGTACCCGATAATTTCCATCGTTGCCTTGAAATGAGAGAGGGTCTACCCTAGCAAACCTTTTGTATTGTTATCCCAATACCCCCATGCATATGGGATATACTGAGCATGGTGATCAGATCATGATATAAATACACATAGCAGTTTAAATAATGTACCAGTAAGGCCTTATCGCGGACCACCCTGAGAATTTTGGGGGGAGGGGGCTGAAGCCCCCAAGCCCCCGGCTACATGCCTGGCCACAGCTATCCCGGGTTTGCAAGACCTTAGTGTAATGAAGTCAATTTGTATTGTATTGTTTTTATAGTTGAATATGTGGTGGTATGATAACATTTGTATTTGAAATGGGGTTGAATGTTAGACAGACCCTAATGGGTTAACTATGATAATGCAGACATTTCCCTCCTAAGGGAATGTGTTGTCATGGTAACAGTGGGCGGAGCCAACCAAGGCTAGCTTTAGAATGTTAAGTTTGAATTTGACAGTTTTAAATGGAAGACCAGCTCTAAGAGAGCTGGTACTGAGAGGCTCAGAGAGAGCAGTTAGAGTTTTCCTGTCAGCGAAGCGAGAGTGTAGCTTCGGCTGGGGAATCTGTTTTTAGAGCTGTGGGGAGACAGTTCTGGGGGGCTGAGCTTGCGAGCCAGTCTGTGGTGGAGAGCCTGGGGGTAGATAGAGGCAAGGTGCCTATAAGTTAGAGTGGTAATACTGCAGAAGGTAGTTAGGCTTAGGGAGCCTATAGAAACCACTGTTTATAGGTTAGGCTGGGGAAGCTAACCTAATATATAGATAGGAAGCCTATTATGGCAAAGTATCTATAAGTACTGTCAAGCCGGTGATTGAGAAAACTCAGTCAGGCATTATATTTAGGAATTTTGTAACATTAAAGATCTGCACTAGGCATGGTTTAGAATCCTAAAATCGGGATTCTAAAATCAAATGGGGGGGGGGATTTTTTTGATTAGTAAAAGAAAGACTTACAAAAATTTTCCAGAAAGTTCTAAAATGTAACGTAAGTATTAACAAAATTCTAAATTGGTTCTAAAGTCTGAAAAGCAAGGAAACAGTTAAAAATCAAGGGGGAACATTCCCTTCACCTCTACAGTGCAATTAAGTGGAGCTGTACATGTATAACATAAATATAAGAGGTAGTAGCTACTTGCTCTCAGGACAATTGTGAAAGTGAAATACGATTCTCCCCCTTATTATTTCCCCTTTCCCTCCTTTCTTCCTTCTCTACCCTCTTCTTTCATTCCTTCCTTTGCTCTTTGGTTCCCCATCCCTTCTTTTCTCTTTCCTTCCTTCCCTCCCCCTTCTCTACTTCTTCCTTTGTCTCCTTCCTTCCTTTGTTCATGTTTTATTTCCCTAATAGCAATTAAACAGAAAGATATATGTATAATATATAGACTTTCTGCTGTGCTTTCTGCAACCGAACTTGCCTATCTCAGATTGGCCTCCTTAGTCATCAGCGCGCTTGTAAAAAGCGTGGGATGAGTCCTTCCTGAATCTTCGTTCGTGAAGTAATGCAGAGAGAGAGAGATGTATTAATGCAGTGGTTCCTCATGTTGTGGTGACCCCCATCCATATTTTCGTTGCTACTTCATAATTTTGTTACTCTTATGAATTCTAATGCAAATATCTAATATGCAGGATGTATTTTCATTGTTACAAATTGACAAAAGTTAAAGCATAGGGATTAATCAAAAAACAATATGTTTGGGGGAGGATGGACAACGGATGATGGGATTTGCAGTACCTTCGACGAATTCAGCTCTGACTTCCACAGCTGAGACCCCATGAATGACAGACCTGGACCAAACTTGGCACACAGAACCCCCATGACCCACAGAAAATACTGGAGGGGTTTGGGAGGAATTGACAGTGATTTAGGGAGATAACTCTGAACCCAAACAATCCTGGATCAGGACCAAACTTGGCATGAATACTCAATATGCCCAAATGTGAACGCAGATGGAGTTTGGGGAAAATAGACCTTGACATTTGGGAGTTGTAGTTGCTGGGATTTATAGTTCACCTTCAATCAAAGAGCATTCTGAACTCCACCAATGACAGATTTGGGCCAACCTGGGATCCGGGCGTGGGCGGGGGTAAGAGGAGGGGCGAAGGAGGAGGCAATCAACTGATTGCCTCCTCCTTCGCCCCTCTTTCCCCCCCCGCGCTCGCCGGCGCCCTCGCTCACCCCCCGCCTCTCTCTAGCCCCGATGCATGGATCGGGGCTGGAGAGAGCAGCAGAGGCACGGGGCCTTTCTCCTCCTCTCTCGCCAATGGCAGGCCGGCGAGAGAGGAGGAGAAAGGCCCCGCGCCTCTCTGCCTCTCTTTAGCCCCGATGCATGGATCGGGCTGGAGAGAGGCAGAGAGGCGAGGGCCTTTCTCCTCTCTCGCCAATGGCAGGCCGGCGAGAGAGGAGGAGAAAGGCCCTCGCGCCCCTCTCTGCCTCTCCTTAGCCCCGATGCATGGATTGGGGCTGGAGAGAGGCACGCGGAGGCCTTTCTCCTCCTCTCTCGCCGGCCTGCCATTGGCGAGAGGAGGAGGAGGCCCTCGCTCACCCCCCTCGCCTATCTCTAGCCCTGATCCTGAGGGAGCGAGGGCCCAAGTTTGCCCAGGCTGAGAGGAAAAGGAAGAGGCATGAGGCTGTGAGGAATGGTGGGAGTTGAAGTCCAAAACACGTACCTGGAGGGCTGAAGCTGGCCCCTGCGATGGGGCATGGCAGAGCAACGGGGAAGAGAAGGAGGGGGAAGCCTGGAGGACTACACTTTCCAGAATGCATTGCCTACCTAGCAGCAGCGTCACTTCCAGTTCCCCATAGAAATGCGGGAAAAAGAAGAAGCTGAATGAAGGCGGGAAGGAAATGAGGGGGAGAAGACAGGGAGAAGTGAGTAGTACAATAATTAATTAATTAATACTTAAGAATTTCTAACGATCCTAACGCAAATTGTTGGCCTCAAGGACCGTAAAAGAAAGTCTACTTCCTGGTTCGCGGCAGCGATCCGTAAAACCTCAAAAGTCCCATTACATACGAATCTCTTACGAATCCTTTTAATTTCCGTTTCATTTTTCTCATGCCTAATCTGCACCTCATCTGAAGTTACTGTAACCAACTAAGCTCAGCACAATCGAAACACTGTTCAAATAAACGTTACAGTTCTTGGTTCATAAGACTCCTGGTGTTTATATTATTAAAGACAAGCCTCACTCTGAAGCCTAACAGTGATTAACACATCATCTCTCTTTACAAACGGTGGTCAAATAGTTACCTCAGTAGTTTATATGGTGGCAGCAAATACAAGTTAAACGAGTCTTTTCAAATGGTGACAGCGGTGGGATTGCCTGCGCTGCCACGGTGTAAAAAAGTTGGATGGTGAATACGATTCGTTTCACTTAGCAAAGGAAATCATAATGGAATTACTTAGGACAGTTCCAGACAGCACTAAATCACTGAGTCCCCTCTCGAGGGTTGAGAAGGGTGGGGTAAAAATACTGTAAATAAAATAAATGGGGGGAAAAATCCCAGGACTTCAGAAGAGTTCCACAAACAGACTTGTTGGTCGTGGAATTTCTGCCTTCATTGTCCAGACCTGATGCTTTGTTGCAAGATTTAGAGGCTCCCAATATGGCCACTGTGGGACTCCCGTCAAAACTCAAGATGCGGATATGCGGATATGCAGAGAATCACTACAGTGAATCTGCAAAAATGCCATTCTTTGTCCTGGCCAGAGAAACTGTGCCCTCCAGACATTTCATGAAGTATCTGCCACACAAACAAAGTAGGACTACTTCTGCACAATCAAATGGGAACACACATTTCCAAGCAAGGGACAGAACTTTGCCATTATTGACACTTTTTAGAGCTGGCTTCCTGACCATTTGTCCCGACAGATTTGGTTGTGTACCTATGCCATCAAACAACAGCATGCTGTTCCGGGTTTGTACATAGCTGTTCCTGATTGGTCTTCTTGTGGAAAGATGTACAACATTGATTGCAGGGGCCACAACTTTGTCCTGGCCAAAGAAAATGTGTCCACATGTTTCATGAAGTTTCTGGCACACACACACACACATTTTTTGCATTCTACTCAAGTGTCACCTTCTTTATATGAACTGACCAATCAGGAACAAACATCTGAAACCCAGGAACAAACCTGTTTGCTGCGGAACCACCTGGGATAAAGGTACTGTCTGGATCGGCCCTTAGAGGTTTCTCATTCATAGGACATCAACTACAAAAGAAGGCTTGAATCCTGGTAGCTGAACAAATTAAATAAGACTTTTAGTTTTGTAATTCTGCGGTTGCCTATATGTGATTTTAATTGCTGTTGTAATGTCATGTTTTAATTGGTTGGTTTTAATGTTTTTGTTTATTCTTTGATGTATGCATACATGTGGCATTGAATTGTTGACTTTGTAAGGTCGTCTTGAGTCCCCTTCGGAGTTGAGAAAGATGGAATAGATAGATACATAAATAAATAAGTGAATAGCATGGGACTGCCAGCAGTTTCCTGTTATCATTGCCTGGGAGATGAAAGAATGAAAAACCAGTAGGTGTCGTGCTGAGCATGCCAGAATGCCAAAATACCCTAGCCCAACACTTTCTCTCTCTCTCTCTCTAGGATATGCCTGTGCATTTGCAAGTCCAGTAAACCGAACTACATGTGAAGCCATAAGGGCCACCTGCATCCTTGGAACAAAGTGTCCTTCTAATTATCCTCCCGTGGGAACATGTAGAGGAAATTATCTATGTTGTTTTTGATAAGATTTCTTTTTTTCCCCCATGTCTATAAAAGCAGATAAAATAATTGTTCATATCATTATTTGCTGCCCCCTCCTCCTGGAACAACAGTTATTGTTATGTTTTTGGTAGCATTTTGGTTTTTGAAATAGGTAATTAAATAAATAAAAGGATGTTCTTACCAAACATATTCTACTATTTGTTTATACTTTGAATAAATTGATCAATGCAGCTCAAGAATTCTTGACATTTTCAATCTTCGCTTTTACCTTATGATCATAAGGTAAAAGTAAAGGTTTCCCCTTGACATTAAGTCTAGTCATGTCCAACTCTGGGGGGCGGTGCTCATCTCTGCCTCTAAGCTGAAGAGCCAGCATTGTCCATAAACGCCTACAAAGTCATGTGGCTGGCATGACTGCATGGAGTGCCGTTATCTTCCTAGAGTACCTATTGAACTACTCACATGTTTCTGAACTGCTAGGCTGGCAGAAGCTGGGGCTAACAGCAGGAGCTCTCCCTGATCCCTGGATTTCAACTGCCAACCTTTTAGCCACCAAGTTCAGCAGCTCAGCAGTTTAACCGACTGCACCACTTGGGGCTCCATATTTTGATCATATTTGCAACTATAATAGGTCTTTACATATTGATCATGACTCTGAGTGCCTCACCCACCTTCTGCTGTTTTTAAAGCCTCCATCACAGTGGAACGGAGTCCACCAAGTATTGTTTAGAAGTCTTTATTGAAAAGTACAAGATTTGGAAATTGGGCAGAATATCCTTATTAATGGCTAAGGGTGGCTAAGTTTGGTGCTGCTGCTTTTAAAAATAAGGAGGCAGCTTGTGGACGATGTTAAAGGATGTTTTTAACCCATCCATTTTAGTGTTTATACCAGCAGATTTTATAAGAGCCAATCCAGACGACTCCGTGTTGGAGACTTTCTGATTTCCATGTTTTGAATCATTGATCTTAATTTTAATGTTGGGGACTTTCTACTTTTAATGTTTTGAATCGTTGCTCTTAATTTTAATGTATTTCTGATTTTAATGTTTTGATGCTTTGCACTCCTGGTCTGCGACTGTCACAATAAAATTCATTCATTCATTCATCCTTATTAATGGATTAATTGTATTTGTAGCCCATACATCATAAAAAAGGTTCCCTACTCTCAAGCTTGTAATCTAAAGACGGCATGACACACATAAGGAAAGGGGGTTTGGAGCTGGGAGGATTGAAGTTCAGTGGATGCTTGCTGTCCTTCTTCTCCCAAGTCCCGGAGAAATGACAATTGAAATCTATTCCACACATTTAAGAGTCTTCATCTAGTGTTCCCACAGATTGGAGGCCCTAAACTTGCTGTTCCAGATTCCATTTTTCACAAAAAGGATGTCAGGTATTTATTTATTTATTATTTCATACTTGTCTGCCCCCCCCAACGGCTCGGGGCGGCTCACAGCAATCATAAAAACACAGCAAAAAAACAAGCATATCACAAAACTGCAGCAAAAACACACACAATCAAAAGTTAAAACCACAATTAAAAATGGCAGATAGAATCACCATAGACCGCATGTCAAACAATTGCGGCAGCAGACACACAGTGCAAGATGGCAAGTGTAGAGGAAACTGCAGTTCAGCCAACTCCGAGGGCCTGCCGAAATAGCAGAGTCTTTCATGCCTTCCTAAATGGGGGAAGGCTCTGGGTGGCATGAACGTCAGCGGGTAAAGCGTTCCAGAGTGTTGGGGCCACAATGGAAAAAGCCCGCCGACGAGTTGCAGACAGATGGTGGGTCTTAACACTAGGAAAGACCAGGAGGTTTTGCTCTTCTGAGCGCAAAGATCTAGTGGGATAGTATGATAGTATTTACCAGTTCTCATATTGTACTCTTGCTATCTGCCAGTGCCAATCTGTTTATAAGATGCAGTATGGGTAGGGGGGGAAACACCAGGTAATAGGGACCACTCAGCGGCCTTTGATACTGTCGACTACAGTATCCTTTTGGGACACCGCAGGGATATGGGACTTGGAGGTACAGTTTTCCAGTGGCTACAGTCCTTCCTTGAAGGTCGTTCCCAGAAGGTGTTGCTGGAGGACACTTGCTCATCCTCACAACCATTGATTTGTGGGGCCCCGCAGGGATCAGTACTGTCCCCTGTGTTGTTTAACATTTACATGAAGCCACTGGGAAGATCATTCGGAGTTTTGGGGTCAGATGTCATCTGTAAGCAGATGATGTTCAGCTCTATCACTCCTTTCCACCTGATGCTAAGGAGGCTGTGCAAGTCCTGAACTGTTGCTTGGCTGCTGTATCGGTCTGGATGAGTGCAAACAAATTGAAACTAAAACCAGACAAGGCAGATGTCTTCCTGGCCAGTTGAAAGGCTAAAGAGGGCATAGGGTTACAGCCTGTACTTGATGGTGTAATAAGAAATTCAATCTACAGATTTGACAAAAGTGAATTTAATATGATGTGTGGGAATGAATGGAAGGATGTGTACTGGAGTTAATAATTTTGGAAGCACCTGTATAATATTAAGGCCTGCCATGACTAACTACCTGCTTGCTTGACTGTAATTAAAAGTTGTTAATGAGAATTGATAAGAACTGTGACAATGGTTCTTTCAAGTTAAGGAAATGTTTGCAACATGCCTTATGTTAAGAAGGAAGTCAACACAAGCCTTGTGTTTGTCAACACCAATCTAGAAGAGTCAACGTCTGGCCAGGAAACTGAAATGGATCCAGGATGGAAGACGTCTATCATTCATTTACAACTTTGAGACAACATCAGCAAAATATTCCTATAAAAGACTCAGTGTAATAATGCTCAAAGTATGACTGACCTGAGGAGTCTGGTTCACCCACCCTCTGCTCTATGGGTAGGAGAGAGATGGTATACTCAGAGAGTGTCAGATATGCCAGGGTTTCCAACCTTTTTTGAGCCGCGGCACACTTTTTACATTTACAAAATCCTGGGGCACACCACCAACCAAAATGATACAAAATGACACTCTAACACAGTAATACATATAGTTAATATGTTTTAAAATGTATTTATATGCTCAGTGTGAAACCTGGACCGGTTTCGATGAACACAACATAAATCTCCGGGCAGGAATGGCAGAAAGACACAAACTTCCCACACAGAACCCCCATAACCAAGAGAAAATACTATAAGAGTTTGGTGGGCATTGACCTTGGGTTTTGGAGTTGTAGTTCACCTATATCCAGAGAGCACTGTGGACTCAAACAATGTTGGATCAGGACCAAACTTGGCATGAATACTCAATATACCCAAATGTAAACACAGATGGAGTTTGGGGAAAATAGACCTTGACATTTGGGAGTTACAGTTTCTGGGATTTATAGTTAACACACAATCAAAGAGCATCCTGAACTCTTGCAACAATGGAATTGAACCAAACTTGGCATATTGAACTCTCATTACCAACAGAAAGTACTGAAAGGGTTTGCTTGGGAATTGACCTTGAGTTTGGAAGTTGCAGTTCACCTACACCCAGAGAGCACTGTGGACTCAAACAATGTTATGTTATGAGGCTCACCACATTAAGGTCCCTAAAACAGGCATGGGAAAACTGGGTGCTTTGGACTTCAATTCCCACCATACCTAACAGCCTGAAGCCCTTTCCTGCTTAAATGGCTGAGGGGGGGGGGGAGGAAAAGGGCCTGAGGCTGCTAGGAATGCTGGGAGTTGGAGTCCAAAACACCTGGAAGGTCCAAGTTTGCCCATGCCAACCTTTGAGAGAGATCTCTTCCTCCCCCTTCCCCTCCGCACCCTTTCTTCCCCCTCCTGCTGAACACTTACCTTTTTCTTCTACACTGCCACTTCTGCCGCCATTTTGATCTGAGGGGGCAGCGTGAGCATGTTCAGGAGAGGAGGGGAGAGGGAGGAAGACGTGACCTGTGCAGGCGCTACTGCGCAGACTCGCCCCAGAGCAAAGCGAGCAGAGCGAGGCTGGGAAGAAGGGAGCCCGAGTGGAGAAGAAAAAGTGTTCGGCAGGAGGGGGAAGAAAGGGTATTGGAGGTTCCAATTTCCCACGGCACACCTGAGGATCGCTCATGGCACACTAGTGTGCCACGGCACACTGGTTGGGAAACACTGAGATATGCTATGGAAAAGCATGATTCTGTACACTTTGGGGCTTCTTACTCAAGGGAAAAGGAAGAAGTGTGCTTTTGGAGTCTTACATTTTGTGCAGGAAGTCAGGTTCTGCTCTATGGAAAACAGAGACCTGGTCCTTGGCATTGTGCTGAGGGAAAGGATGCATTTTGGCAAAGTTATGGCGTTATGGAAGCTTTGGAACTATACGTTGAAAAGGCTGCAGGAAAGCAGTGTCTGGCCTAACAAGTGCTTCTCCAAGGAGGGAGAAAAGTTTGGGTGCATGAGGATGAATGCATGTTC
>JARBWK010000003.1:13639417-13652752 GCA_030556195.1 Anolis apletophallus | reverse complement strand
AAACTTCAATGTTTCTAATTTACAACTTTCTTTATTATATTGTACGAAAAAGGTAGAAATATTAATACATATATCTTTCTGTTTATATGCTATAAAATTTAAATTAATTTCTAGGGCTGCGGTGAGTAATTTTTTTTCTGCAAACGGGGCGGTATATATATTGTGTCTTCAGTGGCAGAGCTGAAGTAAATAAAAGGGGAAACTGTGCCTAAGTGTCAGTCAGTGGGACTGAGGAGAAAAGTGTTCTTTTGGAAATAATTTCACAGTTAACCTATTGCTAAGGTGAAGAAACCACAAGAGTAAAGTTACCCAGTCAGGAGACTGAGAAAGAACTATATATCTAAGTGAATGAAGTTACTGAACCAGGCTGGTAAAAAAGATAAACCATTCTGGAAGTTATATAGAAAATGTTTCAAGTGTTCATGATAATGTGATTTATTGTGTATTGCCCTGTTGTGAGCCGCCCTGAGCCTCCCGGGAGTGGCGGCCTAGAAATTCGACAAATAATAATAATAAAAGTTAACTGTAACTATATCTAAGAAGTACTGTGAAGAAAATACTGTGTAACCAATACGTTTGTGTGCCTGAGAATACTTAAATAAATATCTCTTTGTTCAATTTCTTGCAACACAGACTTTTGTCAAGTTACTGAAGTGAAGATTTACTTCAAGGAGGATGGCTGAAGATAATTTAGAACAGGATTTAGTTTATGGTCTTGGGTTGCACATATAAAAGAGTCTCATACAAACAGGGGCGGCCTTACCTCTCCCGGGGGGGGTACGCAAACCTTATTTTCCCCCCCCCCCGTGGCTCCTGGATGCCCTCACGCAGCCAGCCGCGCATGCGCGGTGGTATCCTACGCGCCCGCGCGAGTGCGTCCCGCATGGCTGCGTGAGGCCATCCCGCGTGGCAGCGGCAGCGCGCACGCCAGCGGCGGCGGAGGCGCGGCGGGGCAGCACTAGCTCCCGAGCACACCTCCACCCAGCAGCGGCTGGCTGCGGCGCGGGCGGCGGGACGGCTGGTGCGGCGGCGCCCCTCCCAGGTGCCGTCGCCCTACGTGGCCGCATAGTCGGCGGAATGGGAGGGGCCGGCCCTGCATACAAAGCATTTTAAAAGTCAAACCTCTCTCATACACGTTTCTCTAAAGTAACTTTCATGTAAGCCTCATAATAGTCCCAGTCAAGCCTATTAATAATCTCTCTCAAGCCACACACATACACAGACACACGTGCTCAACCACAACACCATTATCCTCATATTTCCAATACTTAATTGTGGCAGCGTTTCTTTTACACTGGTCAATCACAGCGAAGGAGGGCTTTTGTTGGTAGGATTTGCCATCTATTTCCAAAAAGGAAGAGAAGGACAGGCGGAGAGATCATCAGCCTTCACTGCCAAAGGCAGGACCGGATTAACCCCATTTGGCACCCTAGGCCACACTTTGGAATTACGCCCCCAAACCAACCTCTACTGCCCCCCCCCATTCCTTCTTTCCACTGCCCGCGCTTTGCCCCCCCAAAAGGAAAACAGAGCAAGGAGAATCCTGGCCTAATTCCAACCCTGCTTCTCCTTCTTTTTCCCCGCAGGCACCGAGCCCTTCTTCCCGCGCTCACGTGACCTTTTGGCGTGAAGTCTGCTGTGGGGCGGCAACTGCACCGGGATTCAAGCCGCCTCTGCCTCCTCCGCCATGTTCCTGGGTGCCGCGCATGCCCGGCAGTGGCCCCGGGGGCTTCCCTCCACCTCCTCCTTGCGCCCTCCTTCCTTGACAAGGGGGCGGGGGTGATGGTGAGGGGGGTGCCATTCCCTCCTCCCCCGCCCCCTCGCAGCGCTCCCCCCACCCTCCCCCGAGAGAGAGAGAATCATCTCCATGCTGTGCGCTGCATTTTTGTTTCAACATTTTTTTTGGTCCGTGAACTGGGCCATGGCCTAGCCTAGGCCATGGCCTAGGGTGGCCTTATGGGTAATCCGGGCCTGGCCAAAGGGGTTCCTAAGACCATCAGAAATATATATATATTATGGTGTTTGGTGACCCCTCTGAAACCCCCTCATGATCCCACTATGGGTCCCAACCCTCAGGTTGAGAAACTGGTCTAAGTTTAAGTAAGTAGGAAAAGGTGGGTCAAAAGCTGAAGCCTGGAAAATAAGTCCTGAGGGTGACTATGGCTTAAAACTCAGACCTGCACTCTGCAAATGCCAAGGCTTGGTGCCCAGTGCAAAGCTCATTATAATTCCACCCTAGATTTCTGGGTGCCAATCATAAAATCATATAAACATCTTTGAGAATTCATGAAGAACAGAAAAGTTCCAGCAGACTAGAAGAAAGCAAATGTTGTTCTCATCATTGACACGAGAGTAAAAAGAGGGCCCAAACAATGACTGACCAGTTGGCCTGACACCAATACCAGGAATGATTTTAGAGGAGATCATTAAAGAGAAAATCTGAAAGCATTTAGAAAGAATGCCATACTCACAAAAACGCCAGCATGGATTTATCCAAAACATGTAATGTCAAATGAATCTAATTTCCTTCTTTGTTATCATTACACGAAGGGATTGCTGTGGATGTCACATTTCTTGACTTCTGTAAGGCCTTTGACAAAGTTCTCCATGACATGCTCACAAAGAAGCCAAAGAAATGTGGGCAAGACAGATTTGTGAACTGGAAATTGGTGCTTGCCAATGGCTACTTACCATCCTAAGAGGAAGTGATTAGTAGGGTGTGCCCTGGGTCCGGTGTTGTTCAAAATCTTTATCAATGACCTGGATTTTTTTTCATGTCGGGAACAATTTGAGAAACTGTAAGTCACTTCTGTTGTGAGAGAATTGGCCATCTGCAAGGATGTTACCCAGGGGACGCCCCGATGTTTTACCATCATGTGGGAGGCTTCTCTCATGAGAAGCCAGAGCTGACAGAGCTGACAGATGGGAGCTCACCCTGCTCCCTGGATTCGAACCACCAAGATTTTGGTCAGCAGTCCTGTTCGCCCAATGGTTTAACCCATTGTGGCACTGGGGGCTCCTAATGACTTGGTTGTTATTTATTAGTTCAGTCGCTTCCGATTCTTTGTGACCTCATGGACCAGCCCATGCCAGAGCTTCCTGTCATCCATCATCGCCCTCCGCTCCTCCAGAGTCAAGTCAGTCACTTCAAGGATACCATCCATCCATCTTGCCCTTGGTCAGCCCCTCTTCCTTTTTCCTTCCATTATCTTCTCTAAGCTTTCCTGTCTTCTCACGATGAGGCCAAATTACTTCATCTTTTCCTCTAATATCCTTCCTCCAATGAGCAGTCGGGCTTTATTTCCTGAAGTATGGACTGGTTGGATTTTCTCGTGGTCCAAGGCACTCTCAGAATTTTCCTCCAGCAGCACAGTTCAAAAGCATCTATCTTCCTTTGCTCAGCCTTCCTTATGGTCCAGCTCTCGCATCCATAGGTTACTACAGGGAATACCATTGCTTTGACTATGCGGATCTTCGATGCCAGTGTGATGTCTCTACACTTCACTATTTTATTGAGATTGGTCATTGCTCTCCTCCCAAGAAGTAAACATCTTCTCATTTCTTGGCTGCAGTCTGCGTCTGCAGTCATCTTTGCACTTAGAAATACACAGTCTGTCACTGCCTCTATTTGCCAGTTATCAATCAGTCTTGTTGCTATAATCTTGGTTTTTTGTGTTTAATTGCAACCCAGCTTTAGCACTTTCTTCTTTCCCCTTGGTTAGAAGGCTTCTCAGCTCCTCCTCGCTTTCAGCCATAAAAGTGGTATTATCTGCATATCTAAGGTTTTTAATGTTTCTTCCAGCAATTTTAACTCCAACCTTGGATTCGCCAAGCCCCGCACATTGCACAATGCGTTCTGCATACAAGTTGAATAGGTTGGGTGAGAGTATACAACCCTGTTGTATGCCTTTCCCAATCTTGCACCAGTCTGTTGTTCCATGGTCAGTTCCTTTGTTGCGTACTTGGTCGTTATACAAATTCCTCAGGAGACAGACAAGGTGATTTAGTATCCCCATACCACCAGGAACTTGCCACAATGACTTGGATGATAAAATAAAATGCCTGCTTCTCAAATTTACAGATTACATCAAAATGAGAGCAATAGTTAGTACTCCAGATGACAGGATCAGATTCCTTAACAGATAAGAGCAATGGGCAGAAACTAACAAATGGAATTTCAATGGGGTGAAATGTAAGGCAGAAAAAAATGAAATGCACACAAAAATGAAGAGCATTCGGCCGCAGGTAGGGTGACTCGGAGCAATGGATTCAAATTGCAGAAAACAAGATCCCACCTAAACATTAGGAATAACATATTTTGGCAATGGAACATATTGTCTAGGAATGTAGTGGACGTTCCCCTCTGAAAGTTTTGAGGAAGAGGCTGGATGGTCATCTGTCGAGGGCAGAATGGAATTGAACTGGATGGACCTTGGGACCTCTTACAATTCTATGATTCTATGACAGCATCATTCCCCATATGATTTTGGGAATGTAGAGCATACAGCGTCAATAATTTTACATAATCGGTCTGAATAATCAAATCCTTATCACAGGACTGGCAATGAACAATGCCGATCTTCTGTTTACCCCTTGGCATCAAACCACAGGTTTTGCAAACAATGTCTAGTTTCATACATTCTACAGCAGTGTTCCTCAACCTTCCTAATGCCGTGACCCCTTAATACAGTACTTCATGTTGTGGTGACCCCCAAGCATAACATTATTTTCATTGCTACTTCATTACTGTAATTTTGCTCCTGTTATGAATCGTAATGTAAATATCTGATATGCAGAGTGTATTTTCATTCACTTGACCACATTTGGCACAAATACCCAATATGCCCAAATTTGAATACAGGGGCATATTGGGTATTTGTGGGGTTGGGCGGGATTGATTTTGTCATTTGGGAGTTGTAGTTGCTGGGATTTATAGTTCACCTACAATCAAAGAGCATTCTGAACTCCACCAATGATGGAATTGAATCAAACAGCACATAGAACTCCCATGACCAACAGCAAATACTGTAAGGGTTTGGAGAGCATTGACCTGGAGTTTGGAAATTGTAGTTCACCTACATCCAGAGAGCACTGTGAACTCAATCAATGATGGATCTAGACCAAATCTGGCATGGATACTCGATATGCCTAAATGTGAACAAATGTGAACATTTATAGTTCACCTACAATCAAAGTATTCTGAACCTCACCAACAATAGACTTTACGACCAACAGAAAATACTGTTTTCTGATGGGAAAATAGACCTTCAATGCTAGTTTGCTTCTCTCATTGTCATTTGGGAGTAGGAGTTGCTAGGATTTATAGTTCACCTACAATCAAAGAGTATTCTGAACCTCACCAACAATAGAATTGGGCCAAACTTCATACACAGAACCCCTACGACCAACAGAAAATACTGTTTTCTGATGGTCTTTGGCAACCCCTCTGACACCCACTCGCGACCCACCCAGGGGTCCCGACCCCCAGGTTGAGAAACGCTGTTCTACAGGGTTTTTTTTGTTTTCTCTCCCCCCACCCCCGAAGCAGACTAAAAATGGCTGGAGGCAGAATTTTTCCAAAATTTATTTTGGGACTGTCACCACAATCTTCAATGCTAGTTTGCTTCTCTCATGCAATAAAGTCCTAAGATGATCGGGAGGTACAATCACATTTTCTATGCCTCTTGGTGGTCTTAATGTACAAACAGCACTGTGCTCTTCAGTTCAATACACTTTATTCATTTTAACCTGAGCTATAAAAACTCATGGTGGGCAATAAATGCAAATCATAAGAATGGGAAATCTTAACAATAATTTTAGAATTATATTTGCTACTAAATGAACCCTAAATATCTTGATGTAAATGTACGGTACTTTGCGTTTTCATTCTGGAACAATATGCTTTCTTGGGAAGCAATGAACCAAGAGTTTCTGTCATTGATTACACTGGCTAAGTGTATTGGAGAACCTATAAATACATGTGCATTCAGATGTTTAAATGATACATTCTCTCTCTCTCTCTTGGCTTGACATCAAATCATGCAGACCAGCAACCTTTCCATTTACCTCCTGGTATTAATCCTGTTGACTTCTACAGGTAAGGCATACATCAACACTAAAAACATATTGACTGAAATAACCTACAAGCATTATGCCTGTGTATGCTTGCATTACCTAGATAGTTATATGTTTTACTTGTTTCCGTAAGGAGGAATCTAATACCTCCTTAAACAAGTAGTAGCTATTTACCCAGAGCTGGTGTCAGGCTGGTGCAGGGACAAAATGTTGTCATCAACACACAAGTTGTAACAGCCACTGAATGGACACTGAAGAGACTGGGTCTGATCCGGTATGACACACAAAAGGGGGGCTTACTCGAGTACAAAGAAACACAAAGGAGTAATAAACTAGTGCTACTAATATGAAATAATAGTAAAGTGCTATTCTTGAGCGGGGTGCCTAATATACACTATACCTTAATGAACAAATACTCAGCCATTCGATACCATAATCAAATATGCATATAAAATATATATTCTCAAATACATACACAATCTACAATGATATTTTGTTTTAGTTATATTTTGATTAGAGATCCGGTGGGAGGGTGTGTCTCAAAATAAGTAAAACTATACCTTTGATTATAAAAACTCTAATTCTCAATTAAAATTGTAGAAGCAAATCAATTATATAATCCGGTATGGCGTTTTATACATACATATAAGTATACGCAGTTCAATGATCCTGGATAACCCGCAGGGAATATAGTTGCCTCCAATGTGTACAGCATGGGCAAACAAAACCCTATAGTTCAAATTCAAATAACAAATATAGTCCAACAGTTGAAAGATACTACAGTCACTCTTAAATGTCCAACCGGACTCTGTAGAGGTGAATGGTGGAAGTGGCAGGTAAGTCCTTGAAATGGATTATCCTGGGCACGATGAAGCCCGTGAAGAAAAGGCTAAGTAGCCGAACTGCCTATGGAGAACGCTAGTTAGATCTCAGCCAACAGTCACGAATATAAGCCGATGAAACCATGCAATAGTTAATATATCAACCAAAGGCGATATGATGGATGTAGTCACCAGGATGGGCGAAACAGCGCTGAAAGGAGTTCTTTTGTCAGGGCCCCTTATTTAGCCCGTTTCACCCCTAAGAAGGGGCTTCCTCAGGGTGGGGTTTATTTTGCCAAAGGTTGTCAATTGCATGCGGCAGGAAGGCATCCACATAAAGGATTATCAGGCTTGAGTAGGTCAGGCTAAAGAAACGAAACCCTAAACGGCTGACAGTAGAACTAATACAGTTTGATAACCCTTTAATTTACCGTATATACCTGAATATAAGCTAAGTTTTTTAGCCCCCTTTTGGGGCTGAAAAAACCTTCCTCGGCTTATATTCAAGTCAAGGGGCAATGGTGCCTGGAGGCGAGGCTCCAGAGTCAGCTGGCATTTGCCTCCATGGAGCTGCTGGAGGATGACCAATAGTAGTGACGGTGGAGCCCGCAGGCTAGACTCCAATGCCGTCGCAGCCACTACTCGTTGTCCTCCTCCGAGGCTGGCTGGCCATGGGGGAAGAGGAAGGGGTGGACAAGCAGAAGTGGCAGCGGCAGCTGCAGAGCCCCCAGGCAAGGAAGAAGGGGAGGAGGAGGAAGTGAGGAAGGCCGGGAGGAAGCCAAGAGGAAGAAGGCTACTGCTTCTGCTGATAAGCAGGTCAGGGAGGGATTTTAGGAGCCTGTCCTTCCTTCCTTCCTTCTTCCTTCCTTCTTCCCTCCCTCCCTCCTTTCCCTCGCTCTCTCCTTCTTCCTTCCCTTCCTTCTCTTTCCTTTCCTTCTTTCCCTCCTTTCCTTTATTTTTCCTTCCTTCCTGTCCTTTCTTCTTCCTTTCCTTCTTTCCCTCCCTCCTTCCCTCCCTCCCTTCCCTTCCTTTCCTTCTTCCTCCCTAAATGTGTGCATTTATGGACCTATGCTCTTGTTGAATTGTGAAATGTACTATTGATATGTCCTTATCGCCTGCAATATTGCATTACATGCTGCTTTTTTTACACTTAAACATATGTGGAGACTTTATTCTTATATTTAGTGTATCTACATTGTCATTTCCACTCTTTGTATTCCCCCCCCCCCCCCCCCCACACACACATTCTTGTTGTTTGCTAGGGCATGACATTGTGCCAGGGTAAAGACCCTCTGATGGTTGGGTACCTCTACATTAAGTATGTCATAGTGGAGGCGAGGTATCTATTGGCTTCATTGGTGAACTATGTAGACTTTGTATTTAATGTCAACCTTGATCCATTGATCTTTTGTGCACCTGCACACAAATGTCTTGGTACAACCTGTGTTGCTCCCACAACCTTGGACTGAATTGCACATCAGTTTGCAGTTGTACCCATAGAGGAGCCAGTAGGCTTTCAACTCTGGAATTTTGGGGGTGTTTGCATTCAAAAGCTCTCTCTAGAGATGACAACGTTTATTATTAAATGATAAATAGACTCTGTTCAAAGATGATAAAACTCACTCAGGCAGTGAGATTCTAAATATGTCAGAATGAAGGGCTAGCGTAATCAAACCTTTTTCTCTCCCTAGGACAAGCCAAGAACAGGCTACCAGCAACTGAAGATGAATGCAAAGCTATTAATGGGTTTTGTACTTCAGATAAAAACTGCAACTCACCTTTCCCTGCTCAAGGGACCTGTGCTCAAGACATATTATGCTGCTTGCCGTAAGATTTTGTACTCATTTCAAATCCAAAGAGCCCAATGGAAACTTCTATTTGTTTTATTATGTAATTAATTTATTGCCCACCTTGATATCCCACTCTCCCCCCACCCCACACTGGGACCTAAAGTGACTTGCATTCATACGTTATTAGCTCTTTCCAACCCATAAGTTACTTTTTGACCCAGACTTTGATGTCTTTGATGCTTTCTTTTTCAAATATTTAAAGTTAGATTTTCCTAAAAGGAATGCATTACGTTTTCCAAAAGGCTCTAGATCAGTGGTTCACAACATTTGTTCTTCCATTTTTTGGACTAATTCCCAGAAATCCCAGCCATTTTACCAGCTGACAGGAATTATGGGAGCTGAAGTCCAAAGGTTGAGAACCACTGCTCTTAGTGCTATACCCCACTCTCCAAAGATTATCTATCTATCTATCTATCTATCTATCTATCTATCTATCTATTAGGGGTGGTTGATCCATTAAAAAAATGATTCTAAACTCATTGGGGGGGGGGGGGGAGTTTCTGTCCCTGGGTTGTTATAGAAATTGTTACAAAAAAAATTGGCTTCATTTCGTAATTGAAATGTAATTAATAACGATTTTCGGTTTTATACAATAGGCCAGCTGGGAGGCTAGGCTAGAATGGAGGGCTTGCTCTCCTCTCTTCCCTCCCCCCCCAGCTCAGAAACATCGCAGGGAGGGAAGAAGGGAGTGCTTGCTCTCCCTCCTTCCATCCCCCGCTAAGCTTTGCCGCAGTATAGATGTTAGCAGGGGAGGAGATGCGGACGCATCTCCCCCCTGCTAACATCTATACCACGCTAAGGCTTATCGCGGTATAGATGTTAGCAAGGGGGGGGGGAGATGCATCCATTTTTAAGAAGTTTGATGAAGGCCGCATCTCCTCCCCTGCTAACGTCCGCATCTCCTCCCCTGCTAACATCTATACCGCACTAAGGCTTAGCGCGGTATAGAAGTTAGCAGGGGAGGACATGCGTCCACGTTATTCTCATGCAGAGGAGGAGGGGGGGCTCACCTCTCCACCTCCTCCCCTGCATGGGAATAATGCGAGACAAGCCTTTGAGTATTTCTTTGAGCTAATATGACAAAACTGTGAGTCACAACAGGAAAACTATTATATTTTTGCAGATTTACTGGGTCTTAAAGCAACATATTTGAAGAAAAACTTCTTCCATTTCATCAGTGGTGTCCACTTCAACTTCTGGACTGATCCGCATTCATTTGGCATCATGCTATTCTGAGACAGAGAAAGCAATCATAACGCCTCTTTACAAAAAATAGAGAAAGCATTATAACAAAATAAACACATTATATGTCACTAAGCTATGTGAGTAAGTCTGTAATCATTTGAATGCTCACCTTGAAATAAAGAGACCAGACACAAGAAACGGATCTAAAGGGCCAGTTCCTAAATTATTTATAAGAACTTCTGAAATAACCTGTGAAGAAAAAAACACTATTCATCTGTAAGACTTAAACTAATGGTGTCTTAGGGCCGATCCAGACAGTACCTTTATCCCAGGAGCTTCTGCAGCAAACAGGAAGGTGGCCAGATATCATTCCCTGTAAATGCAGAAGCAATTGCTACAAAAGGCCAAAAAACACAATATTTTCCAGGTGCAGGAATAATCCAGTTTTGAGCAGATCTGTCCATATCTGTATATCCCTGCAATCAGAAATCACGTGACTTTTTATCTGGGTTTGTTCCCAGGTTTTTAATGTTTGTTCCTGATTGGTTGGTTCATAAAAAGTAGGTGACACTTGAGTAGAAGGCAAAAACTTTGTTTGTGTGCCAGAAACTTTATGAAATGTGTGGAGGGCACATTTTCTTTGGCCAGGACAAAGTTGTGGCCCCCTAATCAATGTTGTACATCTTTCCCCAAGAAGAGTAATCAGGAATAGCCATTTATAACCCAGGAACAGCACCCTGTTGTTTGATACCACAAGTACACAACCAAATCTGTCTGGACAGATGGCCAGCAACACACAAGGTGAGCTATGGAGAACAACTCAGGGAACAAGGTTCTAGTCCAAAAGTGTAATCGGGTGGACAGTAACACATCAACAAGACATCAACACATCAACTATTACAGCTATTACTTGATGTCTTGTTGATGTGTTACTGTCCACTCAACAACAAAACTTTATTACGGTCACTGACCAGCACAAAGTGGGCACAAGTGCCCTGAGAAGGGAAGGACAACTCCCCAGTAAGCAGTTATTTAAAATTAGATTAGAAATCAGTATAAAAATATATTTCAAAAGACAGGATATTGTAACAGGTATGAAACCGAAGGGGGAGGGGAGTGGTTGATGAGAGAGGTCAAAAACACTGGTGGGGCCACTAAAGGGGAAGAGAGGGGCACACTACGAGTCTAGTAGCATTTCAGCTGTAACATGTTGCTCTAACTGCATTCCCAGCAGTTATGGAGGAGTGGCCAAGATGGCATCAGCGTCAGCAGCACTGTCCACTCGATTGCACTTTTGGACAGATGGCCAGGCAGCCAGGGTCTTAAAAGTGTCAACAATGACAAAGTTCTGTTTCTGATTTGAAAGAGTGTGTTCTTGTTTGCTTGTGCAGTGCTGACTTGGGCAGAAGTGATCCTACCTCGTAAACTTTGTGTGGCAGGTACTTCATGAAATGTCTGGAGGGCAGAGTTTCTCTGGCCAGGACAAAGAACAGAACCTTTGCAGTGATTTGCTACAGTGATTCTCTGCATATCCGCATCTTGAGAGTTTTTTTTTTAAAGGGCAAACTTTCTGGTGGAAGTCCTGTGCTGGCCATCTTGAGAGCCTCTAAATCAGGGGTGCTCATTAGGTAGGTCACGATCTACTGGTAGATTGCAAAGGACGTCCTGGTAGATCACAGGCAGGGCGGGAGGAAGGCTCAGTCCTGCCCCGCAGGCTCCCAATGCCACCCAGGTGCTGCATGGCCAACTGCACTCCAACTCCAACTGCGGCTCCAGCACTGGCTCCAACTGTGGATGCTGCAGCATGGACTAGGACTCAGAGCTGCCTGTTTGTAAGCCGGTGAAGGCGCTTCCTCTTTTCTCCCTCCCTGTTCCTCCCCCTCACTCTCTTTCCTTCCTTCCTGCTTCCCTTTCTTCCTTCCTTCCCTCTTTCCTTCCTTCCCTTCTTTCCCTCCTTCCCTTCTGTTCTCCCTTCCTTCCTCTCTCTCCCTCCTTTCCCTTCCTTCCTTCCTTCTTCCCTTCCTTCCTTCCATCCTTCCCTCTTTTCTTCTTTCCCTACTTCCCATCCTTTCTTCCTTCCCTTCTTTCCCTCCCTACCTTCTGTTCTTCCTTCCTTCCTCTCTCTCCCTCCCTCCTTTCCCTTCCGTCCTTCCTTCCTCATCTCCTTTCTTCCTTTCTTTCCTTTCTCCCCTCCTTCTTGCCTTGCCTTCTTTCCTTCCTGTTTCCTCCCTCCCTCCCTCATTCCTTCCTTCCTTCCTTCCTTTCCTTCCTCTCTGCCTTGAACATTTGCTATTGGTTGTGGGGGTGCTGTGTGGGGAGTTTGCCCCTATTCTGTTGTTGTTGGGGTTCAGAATGCTCTTTGATTGTAGGTGAACTATAAATCCCAGCAACTACAACTCCCAAATGACAAAATCAATTTTTTAGTGATGGTCACTCCTTGTAGGTGTCTTGTGGCCAAATATGGCAGCAATTCGTCCAGTAGTAAGAAATCAGTTTGTGTGTGTCGACTATAAAATAGCATGTGTGGAAGGGCCCTGGGTTATCTGAGGTCCTTTCCACACAGTTGAATAAAATCCCATGTTATCTGCTTTGAATCCGATTATATGGCAGTGTGGACTCAGAAAACCCAGTTCAAAGCAGATAGTGTGTTGTATGTTTCACATTTTTGTAGTGGGTAGGTAGATCATTTTGGCATGGTTTTTTATAAGTAGCTCGCATGCTGAAAAAGTGTGAGCACCCCTGCTCTAAATCTCACAACAAAGCATCAAGTCTGGGCAACAAAGGCAGAAATCCTGGGACCAACAGGTCTGTATGTGAACCTTTTCTGAAGTCCTGGGATTCCCCCCCCCCCCCCTATCTATATATTAGGCATGGTTTAGAATCCTAAAATCGGGATTCTAAAATCAAATGGGGGGGGGATTTTTTTTGATTAGTATATCAAAGACTTACAAAAAATTTCCCAAAAAGTTCTAAAATGTAGCTTAAGTATTAACGAAATTCTAAATTGGTTCTAAAGTAGGAAAAGCAGGGAAACAGTAAAAATCAATGGGGGGGGGGGGGCATTCCCCTTCACCTCTGCAGTGCAATTCAATGGATCTGTAGATGTATAACATAAATATAAGAGCTAGCTACTAGCTCTCAGTACAATTGTGACCTTCTCTACCCTCCTCTTTCATTCTTTCCTTTGCTCTTTGGTTCCACATCCCTTCTTTTCGCTTTCCTTCCTTCCCTCCCCCTTTCTCTACTTTTTCCTTTGTCTCCTTCCTTCCTTTGTTCACTTTTTATTTCCCTTTCTCCTTCCTTCCTTCCTTCCTTCCTTCCTTCACTACGCTATCACTTTCTGTCCTTATCGTCTTCTCTCCTTCCTGTCAGTTCTCCCCTAACTTTATTCTATGTGTGTCTTT